>JANHZU010009239.1:58257-68790 GCA_032468055.1 Acrochordus granulatus | reverse complement strand
GGCAGGTTGAACTTCTTGAGCTGACATAGGAAGTACATCCTCTGATGTGCCTTCTTAATAATGGTGCTGATGTTAGCCATCTATTTTAAGTCTTGGGAAATTATAGAGCTTAGAAACTTGAAGGACTGTACTACTGAAACTCATTGCTGAGTACGGTAAGGGGGGATAAAATGATAGGTCTCTTTCTAAAATCCACTGTCATATCTACAGTTTTGAGTGTATTTAGCTCTAGCTTATTTTGACTGCACCACTGAGCCAGCTGCTCAACTTCCCATCTGTATGCAGACTCATCACCATCTTTGATGAGTCCAATGACTGTTGTGTCATCTGCAAACTTCAGAATTTTGACAGAGGGTCACTAGCGATACAGTCATTTGTGTAGAGGGAAAAAAGTAGCAGAGATAGCACCGGTGCTGATCAAGCACTTCATCCAAGTACTGGATGTAATTTTCTCTAGCCTCACCTGTTGCTTCCTGTCTATCAGGAAGCTGGTTATCCACATACAGATATGGGCAGGTACAGTGAGCTGGGTCAGCTTGTGATGAAGGATTTCGGGGATGATGGTGTTAAATGCTGAGCTGAAGTCCACAAAAGGGACCCATGCATATGTCCTTGGGCAGCCCAGATGTTGCAGGATATAATACAATAACATATTGACTGTTTACCTGTTTGCTCAATAGGCAAACTGCAAAGAATCCAGCAGAGGATCTGTGATGTTTTCAAATGGATCAGCATCAGTTTTTCAAAAGTCTTCTTCACTACTAATGTTAATGCAACAGATCTGTAGTCATTTAGCCCACTGATGGAGGCCTTCTTAGAATGGGGTTGATGGTAAAACTTTTAAAGCATTTAGGGACATAGCATAGCTCTAGTGACCTATTGAAGATTCTTGTGAAGGTGGGGGCCAATTGTGCTGCACAGAAATTAATGCCTTGTTCCAAAATAAATCATAAATCTTTGTAAATGAAATGAGCAAGATTTAAAGCTAAACTTTAAACATATCCTCTGATTTAGTATCTACAGTTTATATTTAGGAAGTCTTTTTGCTTGCATTCTTTCTTTCATTCTGCTTGCAGTATGTAAGTGTTCGAATACAAAAAGAGCATTACTGAGGTATCACTTAAGTCTGCCTAAAAATTAAATATTTTTTTATTAAATATATATTAAATATGGGTGTAAACTATAAAGCTGGTTTTAGATTTAAATATATTTAAATAATAACAAGCATTTTCATTTATCCCTTAAAAGCTCCACATGTCTTAGGGTGCTTCTGCAAACAGCATTTTAAACATTTCTCTTTTATGTTTCAGGGAACTGAAATAGAAGTAGATGAAAATGGCACTTTGGATCTGAGCATGAAAAAGAACCGAAGTCAAGAAAAGATTACTTCTCTAAATTCCTCCAGTGCAAGTGATCTCACTCCTTCGTCCTCTCCCTTCAAAACAGGCAGTATTATGGTCAATGCCACTTTCTACCAAGCTTTGAATGAAAATGAAGGTTGGGATACACCAATCAATTATAGCAGGAGCCAAGGCAACAAAGAGGAGGAGAAAGAGGTATTTTGCTTTATTTTGCTTGACAATACCTAGGGATGATAGGAATCATCTCAAGTTGTGGACTGTTTATTTCCAATGTAGTTTGAATCAATAGAAAATATTGTTCTACTCCTAAATATAAATAGAAACAAATGCAACTCAACTAGGAATTGGTTTATTGATTAATCAAGATTATTTCTGCCTATCTGATGCTGGCAGAAAGAACTATTTAGAAAGATGTGACCTTAACTGTTATGTCAAGTTCATTTCTGGAAGTGTGGTGGTATTCCTAGAAACCAGAATCAAACTTTGGCTTCTAGTTTCTATGAGAAGAGGAAACATTCAATCCCTATACACATATCTGTATTTTAAAATATGTATATTTTAGAATGTGGCTGCCAAAGATTTTTCCAGCTGCACTGTTATCATCTCTAAATATAACATATTTAGTGAAAGGTATTTTTTGGCATTTTAAATATTTTGTAGAAAATGTCAGTTTTTGAAGGCCTTTTGTGTTTTGTAACCTAAAATTAAATCTTAACATTTACATCATTGTGATTTCATTTGACTATACCTGTATTATCTTGAACAAATATGATATATAATGGTTTCTGCTATCCTTGATGAAACATTTTGGAACTAAATTTGATTGAGGTTTCAGTATTGGTCACTATTGCTCATAGTGACTGTGGCTGATAGGTTTATAGTTCAGCATTATCTAAAGGACCAAGTCAATAAGTTATTTAATGTTATTTTAGGAAGGTGAACATGGATTTTCAAATATTTTTAGGCACATGGCCATGTCTAAAATTTAGAAAGCATGTTCTGAATGTCCTTAAAATGGCCGCTACAGGACAATTTGTTCATTCCCACACACATACGCATACATGCACACACACAAAAACAGGTATGTGTCTTGTCTCCACTTTAGTCACTGCCCATGACTGCCCAAGACATTTGTCTTCTTGGATGAGTAGATGGACATGTTTCCAAACTTCCTCTATTTTATTTTCTAACAATGTTTATGAGCCCTGTGTGGAACCTAATAGCATTCTTGTACAGAAAGATAACACTTGTGGCCAATATTTGGTTTTGCAACATGCTAACCTCCTTTTTCAGGTGTAAAAAAGTTTCTGATTGGTTTCAAGGGAGATATTTATGGCCACATTCTTCTAATCTTGCTACTTTCCATCTTGTTGATATTCATCTTACAGAAGCCAAAACCCATCTAGAACTAATATTTATGATATTTAAGCCTCTGACTTGAAGTCATGCTGTATAACATGATAACAGATCTTCAGATACAGACTTGTCCCAACCTTAAGTCACATAAATTGGAGAGACAATTGAAAGATAGAATGAGGTGTGCAGATCAGGGATACTAGATATCCACCTACTGTCCTACATGCTCCATATCTTCAGCCCAGTTTTGATCCTAGAAATTTGCCAAGTTTGGAATGCAACAGACATGTGAGGATTCAATACAGCTTGGTCATGTACCTTTTTGAATTTGAAATCTCAGTCACCAGCAATATACAATATAAATCATACAGAAATTGGCCCTTGGGCAATGATCATCAAAGAAAACAACCACTACTTAAAATATAAGCAATATCTCATTTGCTCCTCTGCATTCTTCATCAAGGCATTCATAGAACATCAATATGCATATCAGTATAGTGCATCAATTTGGTTTACAATGGAAGCTGAACAGGAAACAAAAATGCAGCTGTTGGCTGATATTCTCCCTTACATAAATAAGACAAATATTTACGTAAAGGGAATCATCATTTGAAACAGATACTGTACTAAATTATAATTTAAAACCTGATTATTTCCTTGATTTTTGTTTTGCCCTTTTCATTTATATGTTTATTCACTGTTGATAGTGCATTTCTTATTTGTGTCCTCCCTTCCCCCAACTTTTTGCCCATGTTTTCTATATGAATATTGTTGCCAGAATTAAGCAAAATAGAATATTATTTAGATTTGCTGTTATGATGAATAATCAGCATCAGATTCTCATAATGCGAGTTGAGTGACACTTAGATAAATTAACAGAAATCAGCACTGTTTATTTAGATTTATCTTTGTGTACAGCATAAGAACAGTATAATCACTGCCAGGTGGAGACCATATTAATTACATGAAAATTAGTGCAGAAAATGGGAGATTTATTTCCATGTCATTGCAGTCTTTGGGGAAACATGGATTGCAGTTATGTGGGATAACCCACCACCCCAATCTTTTGCTTGCTGCAAATGCTTAGCTTTCTGTGTTTTACTTCAATACAACCCATAGGAGTAGAATAGCTCAATCAGATGTCTCAAGACCTCAAATGGCCCTTTTAGCTTAGGAAGGAAAACAGTTAAATTATTATATCTCTACCTGCCTTCTCTAGTTCTGACTGTGGGAGTCATCCATATTTTTTTTGGTAAACATGAGCAAAAAAATTACTTGTCCCTCATTACTCCATACTAGAATTAAAAGGAATGTTGAAAAACTACAATCAGGACAGCTGGTGATTGGACTGATTTTGGACATAATCAATGAACCTCATCAAAGGATGGCATCTAATGCTGAAAGAAGGTTATGGTTTCTCAGGTGCAACTAAAGCAAGCCTCAGAAAATCTACACATAGCCATTCAGATAGATTTTTGTGAATCAAACAAAATATATCTCAGTCCTTAAAACTTAAATGGAATCATTACACAAAAATGGTATCAAGATATTATACCTTGAGCTTGTTCTCAGTTTAAAAGCTGTGCTAATTATTTTGTATCAATTATTTTTTGTTAAAACAAAAGAAGATGCAATAATTACATAATATTTTTGACTGATGGCACTGAAGCTATCTGTCTGGAAGGTTCCTTGCTCTAATACCAATAATGTCACTCTTACAAAGATACCTTATTTTCCTTGTTTTCTTACCAGAAGAATATGCTAATTACGAGAGCAAGTTTTTCTCCTTGCTGAAGGAGATGAAGGATCAGAGGGCAGTCTTTTTTATTTTTAAGGCTCATCTGGGAAGATAATGAGTGTACAAATGTTACATAAGAACATTCTCCATGATATAGGCCAGCAGAGTAACATCTCAAGAAAGATCAGGCAGCAGTCTAGGAGCAAAAAAGATTCCATGGTAAAAGAAGGCAACCTTGTGGGAATAGTGAGTTCTTGGAAGCATATTAAAAAACCAAGAGACATTCTGGTTTCTTTCCACAGTTTTTGGAGCTGACCAGTCAGTCTGAAGATTCAGACATGAAGGGCAACTCCAACTTTCTGAGATATTTCTTCTTCTGAATGACACCAGAATGATGGATTTTACCATCTCAGGAATTAACAAAATTCTCTATTTGGGAGAAAAAGAAAGGTAATGGAGGTAGGAAACTGATGACCGCCTCATGAAGAAGCAACTATATATGGACCAAACAAGCTCTCACAAAAAAGTGTGTTATTCTCCTGATTCATGGATCCTGGATGTAACAGAACAATGAGAATTTTTTTATAAAATCAGCTATCAAGGTTGAGTAATATAGATGACTTCTTCCCAGAATGTAGCAATTTTAGGACATTGCGAAAATCTGTTTGATTGAATCATTATTCTCACCATGTCTCAAACAACATGATGAATACTCATATCTTTCCAATAAAAAATATAATGGGCCCAATATTATTTTTAATTAAATATGGCATAATCTAGGAATCATTTAAATTTTATATGTGGAAATTAATCTATCCTCCTGTTGACAGAGAAAATGGGACCTCCAATTATTTGTTCTATTTAGTTTTTAACATTTGCATATTGAATTATTTGATAAATATTTATAAAGGTTAATTGTGGGATATTTTACTGTTATAATTTTGGTAATCACTTCTAATAATGTAAGTATCTCTGAAGTTGAAAATGCTGCAGGTCCAAACTGAGGTGTCACTAGAAGTTGTAATTGTAAATATTGCCTATGGGAATACAAAAAAAATTGAATAACTGGTTAAAAGTAAAAATTCCATCATCCATTCAAATATTTTACACAATAATTTTGTGTATTATCTAATAATGTCATTTTGGCATGAGTAAAGAATCAAAATGCAATTTTCTATTAATAGTACAACACAATATTAAAATTGTTAGGGAATGATTTATATCTAATCTATTACATTTTGGGTCTCAAACAATCCAATTAAATAAATATGGTATATGTGAATGTTTCAAAAGAGAGCAAGAAGGAGAGTTTATACTGAATGAAGCCATTCAAAATCTGGTAACAATAAAATAAAAGCTATAATGATATAATTTAAGGTATAAAACATCCATCATCTCCCATCTTCAGCTGAAATCTACATTTTTTTTAAAGATATCTTTGGAATTGGGGAGGTCTACAGAAATTTACAAAGCAATTTACTCAGTTCTTAAAAAAATGTTTTCCCTATATACTTGGAAATTTCACACAAAATATAAAATATCTGGGAATGATAACAGATTGCTACCTATTTTTGCTTCTGATATGGAGATAACAAAATACTAAGAAATCAATACCACAGAGAATGATAAGCAAGTTAAAGCCAAGTCTAGGAAAGTGAAGAAACTATAAAGTATAAATTTAATCATTGATGGTCAAGGGGAAAAATGGAAAGCAGAATCCTGAAATTGAACAATTGGTTAAGAAGATAATAGCATCCAGAGTCCTAGGTCATGGTCTATATTAGTAGCATAATGGATTCTTGGGCAGAAGTGGCCATACTCACATGAATACAGAATATATAAGAGCAAGAATCTAACAAACATTATCAATAAGTTTCCAGAGCAACAGACTCAGAAGAGTGCTGGACATTAAGGATTGCAGATGATAATGGTGGAGGCATAAGATAGAAAAGTGGGCTCGGAAATTGTCAATAGATGACAGTAGGGAAACATATCTTCAGTCTTCAGTATATCTATATCAGTGCACAGAATATGGATAGCAATAAAGAGATAGAATTATATATCTTAACTTATCCTAAAATTACCCCAGAAATCTAGTAAAATTAGAATCATGATTGAAAAAGACAACCTTGAAAGATAAATGAATGCTAAAAAATAGACTTAACAAAAAGGGAGGCAAAGTGGTTTTACCTGTAAATAAAGCATACAACTTTGAAAATGTCCATGACCATAAACACATAAATATGGTTAAAAGCATCAGAGTTCATTAAGAAATAAGTGATACCACTATGGAAGTTTATTGTTGTTGGTAAGACACGCAGTCGTGTGTAACTCTTCGCGACCCCATGGACTGCATTACGCCAGGCCCCCCTGTCTTGCACTGCCTCCCAGAGTCTTCCCAAGCCCACGCCCATCACACTGACTATGCTATCTGTCCATCTCATCCTCTGCCGTCCCCTCCTCCTCTTCCCTTTAATCTTTCCCAGCGTCACCGTCTTTTCCAATGAGTCCTCTCTTCGCATTAGGCAGCCAAAGTATTTGAGCTTCAGCATCAGTACCTGTCCTTCCAATGAAAAGCCTCATATGGCTTGATGTTCCATAGGGCAGGAACCATGGCAGAAAGGCCCTTCTTTTGGAGCACACCACCTGAAATTCCCTGGATGACAGGATCTGAAGGATGCCTTTACTGCTGGCACAGGTAAAGCTGGGTCCCTCAGGTACCTTGGATCTATGCTATGAAGTGATGTGATATATACTGTCTTTCTTAACATTGCAGTTCTCTATATGAACTCTCTCCAATATGAACTGAATATACAATTTTGGGATTACACATTGAAAAATTAACTTATAACAGTATTTCAATTTGGCACGTAACTTTATTTTACTACATGTGAAAATCTAGAAACTGAGAATTAAGTATTGAAATATCCTCGTTTTTGCCTTCACACCAACTTTACAAGCAGCACACAAAGACACAACTCTAGTAATGATTGTTTTGGGGAGAGGGGATCCTTTTTTATCTATTTTCAAAATATGGACAATGTTATAGTGGAACTGGAATGCAGTTTCCAAGAATACAGCATTCAGGAGAAGAAAATAAAAATAAAAGCAGCAAGTACCTCGATACTGTGGGGTCCCTGCTGTTTTCTGAGCTTGGTTGTTTTCTTGCAGATGTTTCATTTCCAAACTAGGGAACACATCAGTGCAAGAAAGAGGTGAGGTTTGTTCTCTTTTTATATACTAGTGGCTTATCCGGTCTATATTGGTAGGAGTATTCTTTATCCACAATAGTTCTGTTGTCAAAATTCTGTTTCTTTGGTGTTATTGAAGTGTCCTTGGCTTTATAGACTAAACCATCACACTATCACAGCAGAGAATCTGTTAGATTCTAACTTGCAATATTCTTCATCATTATCCATTTTGGCTGATTGGCTGAGATCGTCAGTGACAAGTAGAGAACCATAATGGTTTCACAGCTCTTCCACAGCTTCTGTATTTCACTTGTAACAAAGCAGGCTAAATTTAGTCCACTAGTTTTATGTCTCAGCTCATCAACTACACCTAGGCAGTTGTCATAAAGGAGTGACGTATTCCTAAAGCAAGTTACAACTTGAGCAGACTTTGCACCAAACTTCTTTTAGAGGATGTCATAATGCTTATTCAACTTTGGAAAAAATATGACAACCTTATTTTTTATTTCACTTATCTCCTGCTTTTCTATATAAGTATGCTAGCAAATGGAAGGGTGTAAAAAAAAAAAAACAACCCCAAATTTTCCTGCTGTCTTCCCCCCCCCAGTGGAGTGTATCATATGCAACAAAATGGGCCAGACAGCAATTCCACCCTACTCTCATTTCAGGGTTTCCAAGATTGGTGGAAATAATATAATAAGCATTAGTATGCAGACAAGTCATAGAAAGTTAATGGACTTTAAAACTGACACATTACTCCAGAAAGAATCATTAGCACAGTCCTTGGCTTCATTGCTGAGCGAAAGAAAAAGAAAAACCTAAAGCAAGTGACACTTAATTAATTAATCTGAAGAAAGCATCTGAGTACAAAGGCATATGTTGCTATAACATTGGAACACTAAAAATAACTGCTAATTAAATAAAATTCAAAAGGTGACCGTGAGTTTCTGTATGCATGGTACCTAAACAACAAAGGTCCCATTTCAGTGGTCTTTGGAAGTAGCTGATCCTGGTTCATAAAGACCTGGTGGCCTTGGATTTAGAAGTTCTTCCCAAACACACCAAAAGAGTCCTTCAGACAGTTCAGGAAGATGAGGGCATAATATAACCCTAATATATTTCAGGGTATACTGCTGGCAATAGTGTGGGCTGATTCTGTTTTCTGAATTCTCATTCTGCACTTATATTCAGCCAGCCAGCGTGCCTAAATAAAATAATGTCTCCTTTAAACTTTGGGCTATATTTACAATTTTAAGAGGTCCACTATATTAACAGTGGGTACCAAATGTATCACTGTCTTAATTATCTCTACCCCACCTCATTGTAAATAAATAAATAAAGATATATTTACTGTATGAACAAAAAGATAACACACCATAAATGGAAGCATTATTTAGTGCTATTATTATTATTATTTAATATGTTTTAGATAGTCAAAGAATTCTATTATTATTTAATATTATTTAGATATTCTTAGAAAATAAAAAATACAGGGTGCTACAGCATACTCTTTGGAACTGGGCCCTTTATCTCATTTTTATCAGGGGTTGGAACCTAAAGAACATTCAAAAATTATTTGACTTGAATGACCTCCACTGAAGCAAATATCACTGGAACACTAATTCCAGGATAATTTTTCTCCCATTATTTTCCAAGTTGTATCTCTTTGCATTTTATGGTTTCTCAGCCAATCTAGACTTGCAAAGTACAGCGCTAAATAAAAATGGCTCACCTACAGACATTTATAACACAGTCTGTTAGTTGCTGAGCCCATGAAAACAGCTTATGCTTGTTTTTATCATCATTATTTAATATATTTCATTATATGATTCAATATAAGTTGTCCATAATTACTGGAGCCTAAAATTTCCAGACATTACACTGATTGTTCTTGTAAGTGCGATCAATTCCATTTCTTGTCCGGACACGTCACGGTAAGCTTTATGAGCAGGTCAGTCATGCATGAAATGCAGAAGCATTTTCATGGTGGGTAGAGGATCAGAGATTTAGAAAGTGAAATCAAGAAAGCCTTTTTCAAATATTATCCTCCCAGTTTTGCTAGCAGAGATTTGAATTAGGACATTTTCTACCCTGGCCCATTGACTACCAACAACTCACTTCTTCCAATGAAGAACTGTTAATTTGAAATACTGGGAACATACAAAATAATGTGGTTTAAATAGTCAAGCCAATGGAAGGGGTCAACCAAAGGCATATTTTATAACATTCGTGACAACATTGTTCTGTCTCAATAAATAATAATACTCTGCAGCTATCCATATAGAAATGCAAATTAAATACTCTTTCTCAAATCCATTTTAATAATGCTAAATTGATCAATGCTTTTATTACTATTTCTAAAATAAAAACATTGATGTCTTAGAATCCCCCTCTTAGCTTTATAAAGTCTTAAAAGCAAAACCTCAAAGCAAACTGAATTTTAAATCTGAAAAGTCTTTATTCTGACGAGTAAATGTTCAGAACTCAGGGAGAATTATTTCAGAAATACCTTTAGAATAATATTTTTTTTAAAGAAAAATGCATACATTCAGTTCTATCTTCAAATAAATTTACTTGGGAATTTCAAGATTAAAACACACAAACACAGAGGTGGTCTTACGCGATGAACCATTACTTACAAAAAATGGATTGTCTCTCTGAAAGGCATCACTTATCAAGCATTATTTTATTTCTAGTTGAGAGTTAAATATTTTTTAAATTACTGTTTGAAAGTATCATTAAGTCGCCAATCTATTTCTGCCAAAGTTCTGTTTCAAGTTTCATGCTAATCCTCCTCTCAGTTTGTACCATCACAGATTCAATGTTGTTGAAACTGAAAACGAAAACTGTCCAGGGTACTACTGTTCCTGCATCTTGAAAACCAATC
>JANHZU010009239.1:40528-51799 GCA_032468055.1 Acrochordus granulatus | reverse complement strand
CAGTTCAATTTCAGAACTGAGAAAGCCTTTTGGATTAAAGGCGAAACGTCTTCGACTTGAGAAAAATCCAGTCCAGAAGCCTGTTTTTTAAACTTTGTTGCAACTCTGACACAATGTTTCTCCATCATACATACACAACTTTCTAAGTTTGTTCCCCTCTTGCCCCTATCCCTTTCTTTCATAAATGTGGAATTTTTGGCCTTTTACAGCAGGTAATAACAGCATCAGCTATCCCAGTGGTAAACTTTATTTTTTTTTCTTTCTTATCTAGTAATACAAGTCACTGAAATATTTTTTTTTAAAGTTTGGAAGCTTGTTCCATATTCAACTATTTCTTTTATCTTTGCACTTCCATTCTGCTTCACAGCCTTCTGCATTTAATTCATTGCATCTAGCCGCATCCTATAGCATATCATGAATGGAGAACTACCATATTTGGCCTCTGAAAAAATATGGACAGCCATTAATTATAAGCAAAGAGATAGAGAAAGCTCTAATTCTAGTGGTCAGCCATATTACTGCAGCCCAGGTAGAAGAGTTCTATTGGAGAAGCAGAATAGACAAATAAGGGAAATAAAAGGTTAAAAGGTGAATCAGGTAGTGAAAGTGGGGAGAGGATGATTAAAATTTCCAGATTATTAAAATTTCCAGATGTCACATGCCTGGATATTACTGCTTCCATTATGTGTAAGAAGCAGAGGGTTAATTTGTTTACACCCAGGATATGAAGTACGGTTCAGATCCTGAAAAGAAAAATTAAACCAGGTTTAATTTTCTCTCTCTCTCTGATTTCAGAAATAATGGAAAAATTGCTTATATAAACTTGCTTATCCATAAAATCAGTCTTCACTAAAGTCCATTGCAAGGAGAGAAGAGAGGCAGCTTTCTGTTATTAACACATAGCACTATAAAACTTTTGAAGGAACACTTTACAAAGCTTGGTGGCTTGAGCGGAATGCGTCTCCTTAAATCACAGAGGCAGGAACCTCTTCAACTTTAACATGTCTGGGACTTCAACTCCCAGAGTTCCCCAGCCAGCTTGCTTCAAGGATTTTCTCAAGTTATCCATGCATGTTAATGCATGGATAGCCACTTTATATTGCTGGCACCTCGAGGTTTGCTTGTGTGCAGGGATACAGGCAGCCCTCAAAGCAACTGTGCCAACTCTACCAGAGAACATGGCTACCCAACATATCAAATCTTTTGCACAAACCAATAACCATGGAGAAAGCAAAACATGGTTATTACCCTTATGGTATTTTTTTCAAACAGAAATATTCTCTGTGTGTGTGTGTGTCACAGTTCATTTGTGTATGACTGGTTCACTTTATTTCTTTAGGTGTCCAACTCCAGGATGTGATGGCAGTGGTCATGTGACAGGAAACTATGCATCTCACCGCAGGTAAAAATGAAATGTGAGAGCATTTAATAACAAAATATAGGGATACAGGATTGTAGTTGGCAGTTAATAATAATAGCTATGTAATTACCATGACCAATATACATTTCCAGGCCCAATTTAAAATATATTTTAGCGTAAATAATTTGGATTTGATAACCCACAAGACTGCCTTCACCTGCATGTACTTACTGAAACTTAAAATACGAAAAATAGTGCAGCCTTAGATTTGATAAGTTTTACTTTGGTTAAGCTTTTACTTTACTTATTAAAAGAAAATAAGTAATTTTATTATTATTGTTCCAGCATCCTTAAAAAACTCTTCTACATTTCATTTTCTTAGTGTTTCTGGATGTCCCTTGGCTGACAAGACATTAAAATCCTTAATGGCTGCCAATTCCCAAGAGCTTAAGTATGTATTTGTTCCAAAGAATGGGGAGGTATTGACTGATACTTTTCTTTACAGAATCTTCTGGTGTCAGAATTCATTATTTAACAGAGCAGCAAGTAAGGCTATTGGTACTTCCTTTTTATCAGGAATGTTTTCTTTCTTTAGCTTTATTCAGCCATTCCAATCCCATGACATTAGAATTGCATGATGGAGAGTTAGGACGAATGTGCTAACTCTACTACATGGGTAGGAAATGTCCCAGTTAGATGAGCACTGTACTAAAACTCCTGTCTTCCATCTTCTGGAGAACTTCATTGACAACAGTGCTCATAGAACTGGGACTTATTTTCTCCACTTTTCTGATATATATCTCATAAAATCAGAATGACCCAGACTTACCAGTTTGAGTGCATAGAGAACAGGATGATCTAAAGGTCCTCTAAATTGGATGCTGCTATCAATGCAATAAAGCAAAGAAAAACTATTCAATTTAGATAATTAATAATGACTAAATCTTGCATTAGGATCAATAATAATAGTTGAGACATTAGGATCAATAATAAGCCTGCTGGGTGACTCTGGGCCAGTCACTGTCACTGTGATGTCAGTCCAACTCACATTACAGATTGTTGTGGGGAAAATAGGAGAAGAAAGGAGTGTTATGTATCATCACTGCATTGAGTTATTTATAAAAATAATAAGTTGGATTAAAAATCTAAATTAAATAATAGTTGTATCTTAATGTATTTTAAAATTGGTCCCATTCACAAAGAATGAGATGAGGACAAAGAGGAAGGGCAAACTTGGCTATTGGCATTTGGCATGTTTTCTGTTTACCTGGTCACCTGCTGCTAGGGGAATGGTCCTGAGCTAAAGAGTAAGTCTTTTGCCCAATGTCCAGTTCAAAGTATGGGGGAAGTGCATAAGTATGCCTGTTGCAGAATGCTTTCAGTTTTTGATCAAGTTACCATATGCATGAGCCAGTTTGGGGTAGTAGGTGAGGCATCAGGCTAGAACCAGGAGAACATGCTAGAAACAGCTAAGAACCCTCAAACTTCCAGGCCACCCAAAACTGAAAAAGACAAATACTTCTCATTGGGGTGAGAAAGGGATAAGATGTATGTATGTATATATGTATGTATTCCACTGAGTAAAAACAATACAAATTTTAACTAAACGATAAGAGATAAGGTCTTAAAGCATTTTGTGAATTTCCACTGTGAAACACCAACACAAGAATGCAAGAAACTCCTACACAAACTTTTCCTAAGTCCTCAATTTAAGAAGGCATTCCTTTAAATACTTCATCTTTTCTCTATATTTATTCATAGGTGTCCCACTCCTGGATGTGATGGCTCTGGTCATGTGACAGGAAATTATGCCTCCCACAGAAGGTACAGACTCTTTTACTAATTCAAGAGTAAAAGACTAGGAAGTCAGGAAGAGAAATAAACTGCTGTGCATGTTTTTCTTTAGTTTATCTGGCTGTCCTCGGGCCAGGAAGGGTGGTCTGAAAGTGACTCCTACAAAAGAAGAGAAAGAAGACCCTGAACTTAAGTAAGTGAACTTCCAAAGGTTTGTGGTAAATCACAAGGCACATTAGAACTGGTCTTACTAACATAAGCATACATAATAAGGAATTGAGCTTTTATGGTTTCATTGAACTGTGTTATCCCTGATGTAGCAAAATAGGTGTCATGAAAGTTTCTAAGCCTTTCCCTGTATATGATCTCAGTAAATCTTTTTTTTTTCTATCTTGATTTTATGACTGGCAATTATCCATATAGATACATTGGCTGAATAAATGTAACAATTGTTGTGTTTTCATGATGAACCCTCATTGAATATTTTAAATGTGTTACAGTCTCTCTGCTGGTAATGATTAGATTAACCTTGGCTCCATCACTAAATGCAATGGGTGGGTTAACACAAAAGTTAAGTTCACAGAAAATGCCAAAATACGATGTGGGTTAACACAGGACACTCACCCCAAACCAACCCACATGAAATGGTGACTTATGTCTCTTGTGGGATCAAATATGCTAACAGCTTTCCATTAAAAATCCTGGACATGCATTTTATTTTGCTAATTTGAATATATTTTACTCAGCTCTTACAGTCGTAAGAGAGATCTTTGCTGTGCTTCTACAGATGTCCCGTGCTAGGCTGTGATGGCCAAGGTCATGTATCAGGTAAATACACTTCCCATCGCACAGCTTCAGGTTGTCCTATGGCTGCCAGGAGACAGAAGGAAAGCCCTCTCAATGGATCTTCACTATCCTGGAAGTTGAACAAGCAAGAGCTGCCACACTGTCCTTTGCCAGGCTGCAATGGGCTTGGTCACGTTAATAATGTTTTTGTCACCCACAGAAGGTATCCTTTTGTTTTTATACCTTTTTTTCTTTGTCTCAGCAAATATCTGAAAATCAATGCAGTTTTATTACTTTTATAATCCTATTCAACTGATCGGAAACATCTTAGGATTTTGCATGCATTTTGAATAACTCATCTTTTGGGGATGATTGAAGCCTAGGATCTTTAATAAACACTTATACATATTATATAAGAATAAATTATTCCTAGGACCAAATCACTGAACTAGTTATTTTATAGACCTTTGAAAATGGGCATTTTAAGCTGTTCACAAATTGTTCTGCTCAGCCTCCCACTTCAAGGTTATACATTTCACAACATCAATGTAGCTGGTTTGATTATTACCAAAACAGTAGTTCAAATGAGCTTCTGTGCTCTGGAACAAGTGTATCAAAGTACAGCCATAATACACAGTAAATGAACAATGAGTTGAAAGAGGAGACAACTCTGTAGGCATATTACTGGAAATTGTACACAACCAATAATATTTTATTAACATTATTACAAGAGTGGAGCATAATAGTCAACACAGTAAAATGGACTTTGAAGATGAGTTGGGGAAATCAAAATATGTTTCAACTTTCATATAGGTCCCTTTCCTACTCTTTTTAGTTTGTCTGGATGTCCCCTGAATGCACAAGCTTTAAAAAAGGGCAAAATATCTGAAGAAATAATGACTGTTAAATTGAAAACAAATGGAGGTAAGGAGATTAGATTGTATGAATGGAACATAAACTCACTGATTTACTGAGAATTATAAGAACCACTGTGTGGCATCACATCACTATTATTGCAAAGATCTGATTATGCATTCTTTTTCCAAAGTATTTATGGGACACACTTTGCTCTTTGTCCTCCAACAATAAATATTTTGACCAGCCACCACTGATTCCCTTTTCAAAGCTATCAAAGTTTGCAGAGTGCTTTATACTGCTAATGTAGAAGGGGAAGCTAAAGAGGTTTCTATCCCTAGATAACACATATAGCTTAACCTTTGGACCTGTTCCATATAGCTGAAATTGATGTACAAATTACACATGAACATTGCATTTCTTTTAGAATCCAGATATAAAACTTACTTAGTAATAGACATTGAAATAAATAGTACAGCTGGAAGACAAGGAAACTATTGAGAAATGAACTGAACATGCATGAGCCTTTGAGGTCTTTCATGACTTCCGCTTTCTTGGTATGTCACAATGGAGAGTTTGATACTGATTCTGATAAATGTAGAATAAAATTGCAAACATATAGTTTTTATTTCAGTTAGACGTTGCTATATTCAGGAAGGTACCATTTTGTATTTAACTTAAACTAGTAAATCTTGTGCAGGTTTAGAGAATGAAGAGGAAATCAGACATTTGGATGAAGAAATTAAAGAATTAAATGAATCTAACCTTAAAATTGAAGCTGATATGATGAAACTTCAGACACAGGTAAGAATGCAACTACCTCACTGAGATATAGCAATAATATATATTTTTCCATTGCCAGCTTTTAGTGCTTGAGGGATCAGGTCTTCTGCTCGTCAGAAAGTTAGCTTGATTTGAAACGCTTAAAATCCTCAATTATCCAGGAATAAAAAATATCTGGAGGCTTCTAGATCTTGGCATCTGGACATTAATTTTTGATGTTACTGTAAGCTTTCAGCCTTGTCTCACAGTCTTTATCAAACATGTTGTATCAGGAGAAGGATAAAAGTCAGTAGATGTAGAATTAACTTATTGCCCATTGTTCTTCCATTTCATTCAGTCCCAATCCAGAGGATTTCATGGAGAAGAGTGGAAATAGGGGAATGGGCAGAATCACAGTCACCATGCTGTTGTAAAGGCAGACTCACTACTCTCCTTTGGCAAACAATGCAAATTGCTGGAAACAAATGCTATAAAAACTTAAGTCATCACAGTCACCATGCAGTCTTCTGCTCTGTGCCATGAAAGCCTCTTGATTAGGACTGAATGAAATGGAAGAGCAATGGGGGATAAGTCAATTCTACATTTACTGACTTTATCCTTCCCCTGATACAACATGGTTTATAAAGGCCTTGAGATAAGGCTGAAAGCTTACAATAACATCAAAAATTAATGTCCAGATGCCAAGATTTAAAAGCCTCAAAATATATTAGCTTGGTTTGGAAGAAAATGAAGGACATTGCGAAGGAAGAATATTGGTGACAGGTCAACACAAGTGTTCTGTATGTGTAGCTCATTCTCAGAAGAATAAGAAAAGGGGTCATAGTAACAGATGGTAACAGCATGAACTACACATGAACACTTTCCTGTGTACTATTTGCCAGTTGGCACATGCCCTGCCTCTTTCTGGTTGGACCACACAAAGGCCTTGGCTGCTGCTGAGCACTACCAAGCGAGTTTTAAAAATAACTATCCTGACATGGCAAATGGTTAATATTACTTGAGTCAAGGAATGTTTGTTTGCCAGATCTATTGGAAAGAAAGGAAGAGACATGAAAGATTTTTAAATTAGTAAACTGATATGTTGTAAAAGAATAGGTAAAGAGAACAAAAGGATTGGAGAAAGGGATTAAGAGAGCTAATATGTTATTGCATCATCCTCCCGACTTGTCACTGTGGTTGAAATACCTACATTATGGTATAGGTGATCTCAGCCAGCCATCCTTGAGGGTGTGTTCTGAGGCAGATTGGGATATAATAATCATCATGACAACCAAGGACCTGCCTGATGTTATCATAAACTAATATATAGGAGACCACATATGAGATTGGGTTTACACTCTGGAGTAATTGAAGCATGATCTGGTGGTGGTAGATACAAGAACTACTCCATTGTCATAGATCACTTTTTAGTAATCATGAAGTTGACTGGAATTATTGACTTCAGCAAGGAGAAATCCAATTAAATTGGTCCATCTCAGCCATATAATAGATCCTGCTGGCTACCAGATATCATTTGGAGAGTTACCCAGTAGTCTTGTTAGTTGTTCAAGTTTTTGGGATCTGAATACAGATGTGAGAATCACAATTTTCAGTTACAATTTTGGGGTGGTCAGAGAATGAAAATCAGAGTGGTCATTATTGATGATCTTTGGGATTTAGATAGTGGGAACAAGATTCTCCTAGTCCTTCTGGATCTTTCATCAGCCATGAATACTATTAGTCATAGTATCCTTCTGGACCATCTGCGAGGCTTAGGAGTCTGGGATTCCATTCTGTTGTGATTTGTTTCCCAAGTGGATAGTGTGAGTCAGATTTGGGGGAAGACAATCTGAGTCCTTCATCATTCTAATATAAGATGTCACAGGGAATAACTTTCTCTCCTATCTTAATTAACATTTACATGAAGCTGCTGGAAGAGGTCATCTACTGGCTTGAGGTTTCATCAATATGTAGTGGAAGTCTTAACCCAGAGTCTGGAGTCTGTGGCTATGGGTTCAGATGCTGGCTAATTCCAGAATACTACCAACTTCAGGCTGTGAAAGGAGTTGGGTTCCCTTAGAAAAAGCTGGTGAGCAATCTCAGAGTCTTGTACCCTTATCTCCGAGTAGAACAGAAATTGGAAGCTATGGTCAGTTGTGGACAGTCTTAGAGCAGAAGGCTGTGACTATATCACTGTCATCCTCGGACAATCTGTGAACCATTAAGTCATCATTTTAGAGATACCAGATTCCTTACCATATTCCTCAGTGCCTTTAACATGGCAGAACTTCTAACGTACTGCAAAATTTCTTAAAAATTCAGGAAGATATTTAGAGATGTATTTGCCTTAAAGGTAATCTATGTTGAACTGTATAGCACAACATCAGCAGTTATCCACAGGAAACATATTATTCCATTTTGTTACATGTCATAAAATGCTTTATGATAATTTTAAGACATAAAATATTTTATAAAAGTTACCAAATTTAAATTCCAAAGGAGTCACGGGTCCTAGATTTTGGACACATTCTGTATGTTAACCTACCTGAGATACCTTGGCTAAAAAAGGTCTGCCCTATGATATACTATTGTACCCAGTTAAAGGTTACAGGCATGAAGTTTTAATCGGTATGTAAAGAGCTCTACATTAGACTGCAGTTGACAATCATCAAGATATTGCAACTAGTGCACAATGCAGCATCCTACATGTTAACAAGATCTACTGTCCTGTGAAACTAATACTGAAAGACCTGCATAGGTTTGTTTCTGGCTGAAATTCAAATTTCAGTTACTACTTGTAACCTTTAAAATCCTAACTGGCCTATGGCCTGATTATCTGCAGATAGCTTACTCTAAGTAAAATCTTCCTGCAGAGTCCCATTACCAGTGAAATATAGTGGGGAAGGAACATGTACATAACGTCAGGGGCTCTTCTCCTATGGAATGTCTTATTTTCTTCCTGAGCACAGAAGAGTTACTTAGATGTTTCTTTTTACCAAATAGTTACCACCTTCACAAGAAGTGACTGAATCTCAAACATTGGAATCTTGAATATAGACTTTATATTTGCTAAATATGGATTTGCTTGTAATTCATACCATGCAGTCCTATAATTGTACCCATAAATCTGCCATTGTAGTAGCATGCAGATAGTGGTGAGAATTGCAAAGTGATGAAAATCTCATAGAAAATTTGCAGCTTATGGTTATGGCCAATGAAGCCTGAATAAAATGGACTGATCTGTCATAGACTTTGCTAGTTACTTGCTTGACATTTATTCATATTATCTGATTTTTTTTTTAAAAAAAGAAAGTGTATAGGTTTCATTGGTTGACCTACCATAGGACTATTTACTCTGGTGGAAAGTCATGCCTTTCAAGATTATGCTTTGTGATGGCCTTGCTTAATGAAAAGTATACTTCTAGTTTCTATTCTTTTTTATTTTTAGCTTTTTGCATTCAGAAGTGCTTATAATCTGTCTTTTTACAGCATAGCCTTACTGAGTTTTAGTGCTAATATCAGGGTTGTTGCTATTGTAATGAGTCAGCAGGGATGTTACAAGGAAAAATCAGCAATGTAAATAGCATTCTGTTTGTTTCTTTTCTGTATGCCTAATAGCAAAACACTTTTTCCAAGCATTTTTAACCAACCACTAAATATTTTCCTATTTTGTCAAGTTGGAGCCTTTCATCCACTTGTGAACTCCTGAAAAACAAACAAGCAAGCAAATACTTGTTCTTTTCATCCTGCAGGATTGCTGCTGGTGTCAATAGTGGAGATGGACAACTTTCCACAATTTGGAGTTGTGTGGAAGGATTGGTGGGAGATACTTTAGGTGGAAATAGAAGTAGAAGGCACACAATTTCCATTTCTAAACTTTTTAAATGAACTAATAATTTGCTGCTAAAAATGGCGATTTTTCTGATGAATACAGGTAACACGATTTTGTGGATCTCAGGATTGTACATTCTCTACTTGATCCTTCTGAGCAAGTTCTAGTACATAGTTGTAATTTTATATCAAAAGCTTAACTATTTATCTTCCCTCTCTCATTTTTCTTTATGGATTCAGATCACATCAATGGAGAGCAATCTGAAAACCATAGAAGAAGAAAATAAACTGATAGAGCAGAATAACGAAAGCCTATTAAAGGAGCTTGCCGGCCTAAGCCAAGCCCTCATCTCCAGTCTTGCTGACATTCAACTTCCACAAATGGTATGTTTGTGACTAAGAATTCTGCAGTTTCTTTAAGAATCCAAGAACAGAGAAGTATGTGATGGCATTGCAAGACTGTCAAATGGAAATTTAGGAAGCAGAATCCATTAATCTCACTGTGAAATTATGAAAAAGCTTCCTTAGCAATTCTGGATAGAATAATGGAAATACTTTACACAGAAAAGTGGAATATTTTTGGAGTGGGCAACTCATCCAGTAGAATAAGAGATAATGTGTCTTTCACAGCTAATATGAAGATGGATAATCATTTTCAAATGCATAACATTGTTGTAGAGAAATTTTGCCCCTCTCTTTTTACAATTTTGCTTCAGTTCATTGAGGTTTGTGGACATTTGTTTATGCACAGCTCTCTTGAGGTTCCACCACAGCATTTCAATTGGGGTGAGCTGGGCCAATGCAATACCCTGATTCTTTTCTTTTTCAGCCATTATGTTCTGGATTTGCTGGTGTGCTTGGGATCCTTGTTCCAATGTTGGCCAAGCTTTAGTTGTCAGACAGATGGCCTCACATTTGACTGTAGAATATTTTGATATAGAGAGGGGTTCATGGTTAACTCAATTACTGCAAGGTGACCAGGTCCGGTGGCTGCAGAACAAGCCCAAATCATCACCCCTTCACCACCATGCTTGATGGCTGGGAGGAGATGCTTGTGCTGATATGCTTTGTTTGATTTTCACCAAACGTGGCACTGTGCATTCTGGCTAAACATCTCCATTTTGGTGTCATCTGTCCAAAGGACAGTCTTCCAAAAGTTTTGTGATTTGTTCTGATGCAACTTTGTAAACCTAAGCCATGCTGCCCTGTTCTTTTTAGAGGCTTTCTCTTGGCAACCTTTCCAAACAAACCATACTGAACAAGTATTGGACAGTCATGAACTTTATTTTCATTCAACTTTAACTTCACATGCTAACTGAAGCCTGTAAAGTCTGAAATGTAACTCTTGGATTGTTTGCAATTTCTCTGAGCACTGCACGGTCTGACCTTGAGGTGAAATTACTGGGATGTCCACTCCTGGGAAGATGGGCAACTGTCATGAATGCTTTCCCCTTGTGAATACTCTTCCTCACTGTAGAATGATATGAATACGTGAATTAACAAACAGATTTCCACACTGGATCGATTGAGGCCTGGGTTACCAATGACTGCAGCTGTTACTGTACTGTTAACCAACAGGATATTGCTGGAAAGTGTGCTACTTTTGGACAAAGGAGGATAAGGAGAGGCAGTAGGTGTGACTAGAGAAAGCAGGAGAGGATAAAGGGTAGAAGTGTGGAAGTGAGAGTAGGAACCTTACATGTTGGCACTATGACAGGTAAAGGAAAAGAACTGGCTGATATGATGGAGTGGAGAAAGGTAGATATGCTGTGTGTCCAAGAGACTAAGTGGAAGGGCAGTAAGGCAAGGAA
This sequence comes from Acrochordus granulatus, assembly GCA_032468055.1. NCBI lineage: Eukaryota > Metazoa > Chordata > Lepidosauria > Squamata > Acrochordidae > Acrochordus > Acrochordus granulatus. The sequence goes on along the minus strand of JANHZU010009239.1, from coordinate 40,600 downwards.
CATTGGAGGTGGATTCAAGCTGTTCTACCATGGCATGGATAGAAAGAGAAATGGCACAGGAATAATCTTAAA
>JANHZU010009236.1:18038-31464 GCA_032468055.1 Acrochordus granulatus | reverse complement strand
CGAGTTTGGTTTCAAAAGACAATAATATTTTCTTACTGAAATTAGGACTAGTCCTAATATTATTATATTATATTATAATGTAATATTATTATAATATTATGCATTTCAAATAAGATTCATTTGTCTGTCTAGTGGGTTTTTATATGAAGAATGAAAAAAAGAACATCAACTTGGGCTTTGCCTAAGACAGTGCAAAGTCTTTTTATTGGCTATGAAGAAACTATATTTACCGATACTATCTGGAAACAAAATCTCATTGAAATCAATAGACTGTTCTATCTCTTTTTGTCTGTTTGTATTGTTACATATTCAGGATAGAGAAGGGAGTAAGATAAGTTATGTCAGATGGATTACAATCCTCAAATTAATTCCCCCCCATCAACTGACAGGTATTTATTTCTAGAAAAGTCAGTAATGGCTACTCTTTCCCTATGCATTTTCACCAATGAAACTGAAAACATACACTGATTTGAGTTACAAAGAATTTTTCATGGTACAGTCATAAAATCAAATATCAAACAGATTATAAAAGCCAATAATCACTTCTGAAATAATTGTTTTTAATTCTATATACAAAAAAGGAGTAATATGAAAGATCTGTGAAAGACCAGCAAGCAAAAGGTGGCAGGAATAAGATTATTTGAAATTATACTTTACTGCAACGATCAAGACCAAATGTACACCTCAATATAAAAGTAACATTTAGAATTTTGACTCATTTTTTAAATATATAATTGTTCTCTACAATTGGTTTTTTAGAAATCTTCTGAATAAAATATTAGAATAGAAAAATATTCACTGTGACTCTCTACACCTAGTTTTAGCAGTGTATCTCCCCTGAATTTTTTTGAGACAGAATTGGATTAGAAAAACACTTTGTGGAATCCTAAAGTGATCCCTGTTTTTCAGTACTGATTTAAAACTTGGTTTCAGGAAATGAAACTAATACAGGTAGAACCATTTTTAAAAGTATGACACAACTGTTTTGATCTGTTAGATTTCATGTTAAATATTGCATGGGTTTTGGGATATATTAAATATTGCATGGTTTTGCTTATACAGAGCCATAATATATTCTAAGTGTTAAAATGTGCACATCTTTTATTTTATTTCAGCCTCTTTGCCAAGACGTTTCAGGATAGGGCTGTGAAAAAAAGATGAGACGGCACCACCGCTGATCTGGAAATGAATAAGGCTGGACATGTCAGTGTCTGCAGAGTCCTTGGTGCTCTCCGAGCTTGGCTGTTTTCTTGCAGACGTTTCATTACCAAAACGGTGTAACATCATCAGTGTCAATAGGGAGCGAGGCTTGCTCTCTTTATATACTGGTGGCTTGCCCGGTCAGTGCGGAGGAGAGTGATCTTGGTAATGAAACGTCTGCAAGAAAACGACCAAGCTCAGAGCGTCCCGAGGACTCCACAGTTCAAGCCTGAGCTACACGGATTCCGTCCTGTTGGTTTCATCAGTGCCTTTCTTTGAGAAAGAGCAGGAGCTTGAATAAACTCAGCTCCGGTGTGGAAGGAGCAGCTGAGGGTGGTCTTGCCTTTCCTTCCTCTCCCTGTCAGAGGTGGGCAAAGCCTCCATGCCAGAAGATGCACAGACCTGGGTGAAGAATGAACTTCAAGGGCACCGGCTCCAGCCTTTCTCTACAATCCACAGCCGCTGCTCCAGCTTCTCCCTACGGCGCTTAGGTAAGCTGTCGGAACGCCTCCCAGCACCTGCGCCACCGACCGTGGAAGGACCGTTAACTTCGGGTTCTTTCGCTCTCCCTCCTTCCTGTGCCTTAGCAGCCAGTAGGATTCGCTCTTTTCTCGGGAATGGCAAGTTTTTGACTTTTTTGCTCGGGAAGCCTGGGCGAATTTCTGCAGGATGGAGTGATATTGCGTGCATAACCACGAGAGGGATTTGCCCATTGGTTCCTTTGGTTACGGAATTAAGAAACGGTTCCGACGACAATTTCGACTGAATTAGGAAATTAAAGAAGAAGTACTCAAAGGGTGCCCAGACAGTATAGCTTAGGCTCGCTGCGGTTGTTTCTCGCTCCTTGCTTGGGGCTCGCGCTTTCCTGGACGAGTAAACTGGAGCGTTTGGAGCGCCGCCGCCTCGCCCGTCGCAGGTGGCGGCGGCGCTTCGCTGAGGGAAAAAGAAGTCAGCGCAGCCGCCTTGCTTGCTTTCCCGCCTGCCCGCCCCAGCCGGCCTCAGGAGCGGCAGTTAGCGGCAGCGGCAGGCGCGCGCGCTCCTGCCGGGCAAAGGGAGGAGAGGAGACGAGGGGAGAGGGAAGGGAGCGCGGCGAGGGCGTCTGTCACAGCGTCGTTTCTAGCGGGGCAAGGTTGCCAAGCTGAGGCGGCCGCATTCGAGAGCGCCGCTGCCAAGCCTGTCGCGAGAACAAGGGAGTGGGACAGACATTCGGCCAGACGTTAGCCTCGGCCGGAGAGGGAGTCAGCCTTTCGGAGCACGCAGTGCATGAGGAGAGCTTGCCTGGCTCGGAGCGCCTGGCGAAGCACGCGAGTTTCGCAGTCGAAGGGGGAGGCGGTGGCGGCGGCGAAAAGGACGCGGCGGCGGCGGCGGCGGCGGCGGCAGCAGCGGCACGGCAAGATGCTGCAATTGGGCAAGGTCAGGACCTTGCATTGAAGCAGCCCGGGGGGCGCGCAGCCACCTCCTTCCGACCCACCTAGAGGATTTGCCTTTTGTGGTTGGTATATGCTCGGGAAGCAGCAAGCGAGGGCGACGGCGTTGGGTGAGTCGTGCCATTGCCAGCAGCAGGAGCATCATGGATGGTGCCCAGGCTTTCTCCTTTTTTCTTGTGCAGAGGGATTGCCAGTGGCGGCAGGAGGAGGGGCCCGCATTGTAGATGTCTTTCTTTTTCCCTCCTTTCTCTCCTCCACTCCCCCCCTTCCTTTTCAAATCCTCTGTTGTGTTTGGATGGAGTGCCCGATTGCCTGGGGTTATGAATACGTTTTGTTTAATTTTGATTTCGGGGCTTCGCCGGAGAGGCATACGAAAGCAGGCTAATTCTACCGCCTGCTTTTCCCCATTTTTCCCCACCCCTTTCTTCTACTGTCTCTCCCTCGCTGGTTTTATGTAGGGCATCGGCGGCGATTCGGCTTTTCTATCACCTGGCAATAATATTCTCCTTAGAGCTGTGAAAACATAAATACGTACCGGGGAAAGTGAAGAGACGAGCCATGGAGGCGGGTGGGAAGTAGACTTTATTTAGTCTCAGTCTCCTGGGAAGCACGGCATTCGTGTACATGGAACCAACTAGAAATACTTAGTCATACGTGTATGGGGGATGCTTCGTCTGCATTGGAAACAGGGAAGGACCCATCTCCCGTCAAGTGCGTCTGGATTTTAAGGGATTTGAATCGTGCTCTTTCAGAGGGATCATACCCGACTTTTCGGGCGTGTGCGGATCGCGAGTGGATAGGAGGCGGTCCTGGTTTTGCATCACTGCCTGTGAAAGGGCTGCCTTGATATTTGGCTGATTTATAATTAATGGCTGAAACGAAAGACGCCTCTCATTCGATCCATTTCCTCCCCTTTCCTTTCCCCCTTTCTGATGTGTAATGTGCTTCCATCGATTGCTTCTAACCTAGTCTTCACTGTGAGTCAAGTCACTACTGAGGGAGGTGCAGCAGACGAGACCGTAATGGTGATGCACATATTCAGCTTTTGTTGGAGAAATCTTTTCCAAAGGGATTATATTAATGTAATGTTTTTTTTTTAAATGCATACATCAATGTGGAAGAGAAGGTGTATCTTCTTATGCAGGGTATATTTTAAAGCACACTTCAAATGTAAAGACTGATTTTATTTAGAGAAATGTATGGGTAACCTTGCCATCTCATCCAGAAAACTTTGTAGTAGCTTACTGTAGAGAATTGGGAAAAAATGATAAAGACTGTTACTGGACTGTCAGCTATTAACTTTTATGAGCTGCAAGGAAGTGCATTTACAAGCACTTCTAAAGTGTTTGTATGATTTCTCATGGAAAGCAGTTGGAGAAGCAAAACTTTTGGATCTCATAACAATTTAGACACTGTATTCAAAAAATTATGTGACATTATACAGCTTGGTGCTTTTCTAATTCATTGCAAGATATATATGACTAGAAGGATATTCCCAATACTGTACATGGAAGAATATATTATTGTCTATCAGAAATAAAGAATTTTGGCATAAAATGCCAAGTCTTAAATCATGATCCTATGTCATATTTTTAATTTACATGAAGACCCACAGTCTAACTTTTTGCTAGCTGTATATAGGAATAGAGTGGTTGATTGGTTATTTGTAGTACCTAAGATACTGTTGTAATGAATGTATTTCGGATTTCTCAGAAAATACAATAGCTTGGAATTTTCACCACGATATAAGTCCCTTCTTGGCCTTTGGATTACCTGGTAGCTTTAGGAAGCACACATGAATCTTCTAGTTCATTTACAAAAATATGAAAAAAGTTTGTTGTTTTGCAATAAATTTTCAAAGCCTTTAGATGTGATTCTTTGGAAATGTGGGACAGCTGTACCTGTCCTTTATTTGACTGAATTCATCCTTTCCATGGTGTTCAGTGAAAATGACTAAAAATTACATTCTTGATATCCATTTTCATGGACTAGATTAATTAAATGTGTTTACTCAATATTTTGGGTTTGTTGTGTTTGAGATACAATTTCCTATTATGGCTGCTGCAATATAGAAACATGAGATTCCATCTTGAGCTTGTCTTCCAGAGGTAGCATATTTGAAGACTGTTATATAAGAAAAGCTTTGATTTTTTTTAAGTAGTCTGTTAAGCAGTTGTTAGATACGCGGCTTAAAAGTACTGTCCAGTTAATCACTGAAAAATACAGTTGTAACCCATTTATCATGTTGCATTCATCACAGAAAATTATAAATACTAGAATCCAAACGAGTATTACTATTGTATTTGTACTGAGGTTATTTTTTTTTAAAGTAACAAAGCTATTCCAGTATGGGTTGAAAATATGTATCAAATATTCCTAAATTGATGAATGCTTGTTTTTATTATAAGATTGGCTTATACTGCATACAGCTGCAGAGAATGAAATTTCACTTATAAATAGCTGCGTAATTTTTATTTGAATAAATTGCTCTGAGTCATAGCAATTATTTTGATTTATACCAGTGGTAAAAATAAGTTGTTGATGATTTGAGTATGTGTAAAATCTCTGATAGTATTAAGGAATATGGATCAGATTACTCTTAAATAGTTTTAGATGTAATTTTAACAAGATGTAATCTTAAGAATATAGCTCTTGCTCTATTAAGAGCTCATTATTGCCTATAATATGATATTAGAAAAATGTCAGTTTTATTATGATTATTTTAGTATTTAATTTGTAAAAAGTTTCCAAATACTTATTTTATTTAAAAGTATGTATATTTTAAATAACAATAAAACCAAATATTGCTGATTTAAGAAGAACTGCATTCCATATACATTAACAGGAAACTTCTTTTGCTTCCGTTTTATGTTAAAATAATTTATTAGAATTAAAATATTATTTTCAACTGTATTGTTTATAGAATTCCAGAAAAATAAGGTAAATAGAGGTGGAACACTTTTCAGCAACATTTATTCTGTGCTTTTTATGTGAAAGTTTTTAATGGGATGGAAAGTAGCCATTCTTATTCATTAATGCACTGGCCTGTTCCCAATGAAATGCTTAACTGAGTCATTGAGAATATATTGTGACATTAAAAAGTTAGTTGGCCCATTTAACACACTCTCAAAATATTAAATTGAGCCCCAAGCATACCCTTTCTTCCATAGATTTAAACTTAGCCCACCTGCCAGTTGTGTCACAAAACATCAAAATCCAGTCAGTTGCCCCATTTTGCCTATATACTGTAGTCCTTTCAGAAAAATAGCTGAAAGGGAAGTTGACAGCAGAGAAATACAACAGTGTGAGTTATATATTTTGATATGAATTGGGACTTACGGCACTGCAAGTATTCTTTCTTCCCACCCATCTCCTTTTCTCTCTGTCATATTGTCAAATTTTCAGAGTAGACCAGATCAAGAAACACACTCCAAACCTGTAATTTAAAGTAATAATTTAGACTTGATCAAGAAAATCCAGAACCTATATTATAGGTAGATTATAATAACAGATTGTGCTTCTCCTTCCTTCTCTCTTATATCCTAATGAATCAGGAAGGAGTAATCTCTTCTTAAAATTATTTTCCATCCCAGAATTGTAGGAATGTTTCTGTTCTCTTTGTTTACTTAAGGGTTTCTGAATATTTGCTTCAAGACCATCTCCCTGGTTCTCTACACATATTCACTGCTGCCTTCCTGGCCAAAGGGAGAAGATATAGTAACTTAAGAGTAGTTTTTCTGATCCCGAGTCCATAGGATCCTAAGCACTTGGAGAGAAAGCAGGTGGAAATTCTGAATTTCTAAAATGGTACCTGTTGACTTAGCTAGTACAATTATAGGCTGCTAGAACCACTGGTAAGGACATTTGTCTGGACTAGAACTGACTAGGTTAAGCATGTTATGAGGACAGGGCTGCTTGGACAATCAAGAATATATTACACAGTTGATAGTATGGACAAAATTGATAATGATAGACAAGTAATATAAAAATAAGTGATAGGCAGTGAGCTGGATTTGAGTGAATTGATTAAATGAATATTGAATATTTGAACTAAGTGTAATTTTAATGACAATTATTTCTAATAAGTGTTCATAATTTCAAAGAATTTGAAATGTTATCTTGCAATTATTCAGACTGACTACTAGTTCATTTTATAATGTGAAACTGGACTATTATGCTCATGAAGTTGAAGTAAGAAGATACTTTGCTCTTTTCCAGTTGTAGAAAAGACCAAGAAGAAAATGTCCTGATAGAAAAATTATACCATCCTCTCATATCAGATTTGGAGCATTTGATAATCAGTCCAGTTTGTTGTAAAATAACCAGACTACCTAGTTTGGAGATAACCTGACTAAACTGTCAATTTTTTTCTCTTTTTCGTGGGCTGAAGTTCTGTTCATATACTCTCTTTTATACTTAATTTCTGAACTTGTAAGAAAACTGTTTGATTTGTATTGAGCCAAGAAGATATGAGAGTTCAGTTTTGTGTTATAGATTGTCATATCTGAAAAACAAATGGAGTAAGTAGAGCAGAGGTAAGCAACTGTTTTGTGTCCAGATATTATAATACTTCTTTGGTTACTCAAGGCCCTTGATGCAGGGGGGGGGGTGGAGGAGAAAGAGGAGAAGGAGTTGAAGTTGTAAACTAGAAATTCTCATGTCCAGGAGGCCATGGGAAACAAAGTTGCCTTTTTCCTCTGTTGCTTTTGAAGAGGTTTGGTAGTTTTGCTTTTCGTCTTGCTGTAGCTGGAGTAAGTCTATTAAGGGTTTACATACATCTTTATGTTTCTGATCATAATGAATAAAAAAGTGTGGTACTGATTCTCAGCAATAATGTTTAGAGAGGATTTGTAGGCTGAAAACAGTATATATCCCTGGAGCTCCAGGTAACTCAGTAAAAAGGAAGAGAAGAAATTAACCTTTATAAACTTTATAGAAATACCTCTTGGTTGTTAAACAAATAGCTTTTGTACAGTGAGAGTCCCACAAAAGTGGAGAAGCAATCAATAGTAGAATTCTTTAAAAATGTTTATATTCATCAAAACTGCTTCTAGATTTTGTGCTTGAGATAGAAAATAAATGGAACTTTGACTTTGGGTTTTGTTGATTAGATAAGTGTTACAGAAATGGTTAGTATATATTAAGTATGCAAAAGTAAAAAGTTGAGGCAGTAATGTTGTTATTTTATTGTACTGAGCTTAAAAGAGTTGGAAAATGCTTTTCTTTTTTCCCCCTTTATCCTACATTTCTCTTTTCCCCCTTTTCCCTTCCCCATTTTCCCACTATTTTCATTTGTATTTTATACTTTGGTAAGTTTAATAAAATTATTAAAATTGTTTATATTCATGTCTTCGAAATACAATTGAAAAAATCTCTGTACAGAAGACCCTTTGTATGTTTTTTGTGAATGTAGTGTTTTTGGTTGCATGATCTGTGTCACCGTAAATATAATACTGGAGTGTAATGTTGGGTATGGAATCCTGTTGGGTATGGAATCCATGGAACACATTAAATGATACATGTATCTTCTCTCATTCCTCTTGCATGAGAATTCTTACATTTCTTGTGATTTTTAATCCCAGTTTTAAAAATTTTGTCCATCTGTCTTGTATCCACATTGATATATCTCTTTCGAAAGGTGAGAATTATATATGTGAAACAGTTTGATTTCGTGGTTAAAGGCTAGAAAGTACAAGACTGTGAATTCAAGGCCCACTTTAGCCATGAAAGCTAACTGGGAGACTTTGGGCCAGTTACTTTCTCTCAACCCATCTTATCACAAAGGGTTGTTGTGGGGAAAATAGGAGGAAGGAGGACTGTTGGATACATTCACCTCCTTAAGTTACTTATAAAAATAATAATAGCAAGATACAGGGAGGGAGAGAGAGACTTATTTAGGACTAATAATGCAGCACTGTCACATTCAATACAATTTTTTCTTTCTTTTCTTCAAAAGTATATCCTTCCCACTTTGTCAAGAACATATATCTTCTCCTATTCTTAATCTAATACTGCTTCCTTTAAAAGAAATTTCCCTTGTCTACTTCTGAAGCTGTTTGTCATCTGGTCTAGAAAATGTGTATACTAACATGGCTGCAAAGAAGAGAGCAAAACAAGCAGGCAAGAAACTGATTTTCTGCTATTTTACTTCCTTTATAAGAAGTTGCAATATGTATGTGTGTTGGCCAGAATAGAATTCAGGAAAAATAAGCTATTCCAAAAACTGAGGAGCAAAACTTACTGTAGACTTCCTAGAAATACTGTATTGCAAAATGAATGAGAGGAATGTACAAGGTTATAAAATCTTGTGGCAGACAGTAACAATATCAAATAATAGGATGGATATACCCCCATAAATAAGACAGTATGTGCTACCTAAATGCTAAAAGGTTGAATAAGAAGCTTTACTGGTATTCTTTAGATGTTGTGGTATAATTATAAACTGTTAGAATTATCAACAGTTTAGAATTCTGGGAAATGTAGTCCCATATATTAGGAGAGTATTGGGTTGGGAAAGCCTACTGATTAAAAATAAGTTTGTTTCTTTTTGAGATTTTTCCTAGAGCCAGGTAGTAGCCTTATCCTATGCCACCAGTGATCTGCTAACAAAAGATAACATTTGGAAAAAGGCACAGGACAAATCGTAAAAATCTATTTAAAATTAAAACATTTTTTATCTCAGACATCATAAAGTATTAGTGAAATATGTAAATATGCCTAATATATGTTCATGTTTTAGAAAAATTATTCCTTTAAAATTATGGGAAAAACATATATATATTGCATTAATCTGCTCAGAAGAATTGTCATTCTTCCTAAAAATGTCAACTGTGAATTCTTTATCTTCTACAAAAAGGCATGAATGGTTTTTAGATTGTATGGTATATAACATATACGAATATAGCTCTTAAACTTGTACTTTTATCATGTTAGAATATTTGTTATTTCAGGTTCCCTTCTGTTTTTTTAAAATTTGATTTGATAATTCACGCTTTTTATCATTTATGGTCCAAGTTATAATTTTCTGTGTATCATTATTGTTCATAGATGGGTCCATGAATATTGACCTCCATTACCCATCATGGTTACAGGGGTCAAACAAAGACCAGTATATTAACCTGTAGGGAAGGAACTTATCAAGAATTTGTCTGTTAAGACAACATACCTATTAACAGCAACTGTTAAGCTGCATCCCACTAGCTAGGAGGTATAGTAGTTACAGTATTGACTCAGGGTGTTAAAGAGTGTCAAAATATGTGTAATTGGCAAACATGTAAAGGATGGCAGTATCAAAAAACATCTTTTGGTATCTAGATATGAGCAGGCAATCATAATTGCTTCAGAATTTCCCCCAACAGTAGAGAATTTATCATGTTATTTACAAAGCAAAATGTGTTTAATTATAATGAATCTATTAAAATACAATAAATGAGATACGAGTTTAGAAAGGCATGGAATTGGCCTAATACATGAAAATTGATCAGATACCATCCTTCCATCATTATGTTCCACCTTATTTTATTCTGGCAAATTAATTACTTATAAATATGTTATGCTAAAGTACATATGAACAGAAAACTATTAAGATGATTATTACAATAATTATTGCATGTTAAAGATTGTAAAATAATAAGTGGACATGGTATGCTGCAAGTACACTAGACAGTTGAAGAATGAAAAATGGCACTGGAAGAATATTTGAAGAATAGTGAAGAAAATGCACTGAAGCAAATACACTATGAAGGCTTACTGAGTACTGGAGAGACCAAATTGGCCTATAAGAGAGACCAAATGAAGAATAGAAAAGAGACAAGGCAGAGTATTATATACCAAGTACACAAAACATCTAGCAAGCAAAGCAGAGAACAAGACTTGGCAATGGCTAAGATTAGGAAGGTTGAAAGAGGTTAATTCTGGCTGCACAAGACCAAGTCTTAAGAACAAATGCATACAAAACCAGAATTGAGAAAACAACAACAGATAGCAAACACCACCTCTGCAAAAAAGCTGAAAAAACAGTGGACCACTGCAAGATTTCACAGACTGACTGCAACAATTGTGCATTGGAATATCTGCAAAAAATATCATTTGTTTTTGAGCAAGAATTGGTGGGACAACACAATGAACAAAGTATAGAAAATGAAGAAGCTAAAGTGCTCTGGCACTTTAGAATTCAAACAGGCTAGCACTTGCCACATAACACCCCAGACTTAACAACTGTCAATACAGACAAAAATGTCTGTATATTGGATATGGAAGTACCTGGAGACAGCAGAATAGAAATAAAGAAACAGAAGAAAATCACAAAATACAAAGACCTGCAAATAGCTGTAGAACAACTGGAAAAATAAAATAACAATAGTACCATTAGTGATAGCCATTTGGGCATAATTCCAAAACTTCTGGAACACCATTTGAACACTATTGACATTGACAAAATCACCATCAAATAGTTGCAAAATGTATTTTATTGCCTTGCTCCTAAGGAGTTGGATTTGGCCCTTTTAGAGAAATCCTTTAAATTTTATCATGCAGACTTTTTAGCTATTTCATTGTGGTTGATATTATTTCATATACAGTAACCCAAGAGATTTTATTCAGCTTCTACAGCCCTAAAATTACATTTTCAATAAAATTCATTTTTCTGGATTTCACTGCAGTTGAAGAAGCATATTGTTGAGAGAGAAAATATGATAGAAAACATATAGTACAGCTGTAGAAATTGCTGCTGTCAGATGCATGATGATCACTAAATCTGATTTTAAAATAGGATTGAACCAATTTCTAGATGCATGTGGCTAGTCTTGTTATCATACAGAATACTTGACAAGATAGATGTTTGGCAGATCCAGCTGTGCTCTTCTAATAAGTTTCCACAGAGATTGAAAGGGGGACAAATGATGTCATGTGCATCATATTGTGCAAATGGTACAAATCACATAATGTACACAATTGGCACAATGACATACGAATGATAAAAATTACACAATTCAATTTTTTTGTGCAATGATGCATATAACATCATCATCATTTCTACCAGATGTCTATGTATATTGTTTTATTTTTATGGGTTTTATTACATATTGTATGTTTTATTCAGCTATCCAAAAGCTTCAGGATTGCCATCAGATACCATTGAGAATACAATTTCCAGTCCATTTGATTTCTAGAAATTGGAAAGAAAGGGTGCCATTTCCTTACTAAAATTATCCATAGTTACCTCTCGGTAATTGACTTTATTTTCAGTTTCTCTTTTCCAGATTAGAAACATACGTGCAATTCTCTATATTTTCCCACCTAACAAAACTCATTAAACAATTGAAATGTTTCTTGGGGTATGTGAAAATATTCACATAAATCAGATTTCCATTTCAAGTTATCCTTAATATGAACTATTCATAATCTGAGTTAATTGCTTCCTATATTTTTGAGTACATGCCAGAAGAACAGCTTTTTATTTTAATATCAAGTATTAAATATTTTGCTGACTATATTTTGTCATGAATTTAGTGTTAGTCTGTCTCATTGACTAGTGATTTTTTTTTATTTAGAGAATTCATGTACAGTAATAAACTATACAAAAATGCCGATTTATTATAAAAGGGCAATATGCAATTATTATAAACACCTTTCTCAATTCATTTTTAACAGCTAGCCCACATTAGTTAACAATGGCTATTGGATGTGGCCCAAATCCAATTCATAACTTAGACTGGAACATATCTGAACAAATTTTCTCTTTTCTTGATGCATAAAAACAATTACGTTTTTTAAGTGTTTCATGATATAGAACAGTACTGGAACAGAGGAATATGCTGGATTCTATGAAGTGCATATTTTCAGAGTAATCCTTTATGATCTGGCCCTCATTGTCACCTGCTCATAATTTTGAGAGATTTCTAGAGAACGTTTGATTTTATCTTTCACATTTTTTATTTTATTTATTTGTATCCTGCCTTTATAATTTTTATAAATAATCCAAAGATTACAGTCCTTCATATTCAGTTCACTGTTTTATTACTGTGGCCTGATTTATACAGGCTAAGGAATAAAGCAGGTTTTATCTTAGTTTCTGTGAATCTAACCATCATTGATAGCAGTTAAACTCAAGTTGTGAACCCATACAACTTGAATTTATTTAATCAACTATTATTGTGAGTTTATTTTAATCTGTCATTATGTGTGAGCCCAACCAATAGTTTGTAAACTGTATTTGTCTATTTGACTTGGCTTAGCAACTGATTCATTTTGTGGAAAAGACCAGGCAATTCATCCTTCTTAGTTTTCTCTCAAAACTGGCAGTCAGGTTCAATAGATTACTGAGTGGCAGTACAATTTCTTATGAGTAATCCTTCCATTTTCATAAAATCTCACAGCCCACATCTTTGTAATTATTATGGTGTTCCTCCCATAGGAACTTAACACGACACTTTTGTTTTGCAAAATCAGATATCAAAAGCTACATAGGCAGTCTCTGGAAAATTTAACATGATCCACTTTGTCCCATTCTAGTTTGCCTGGACATATCATTCTATTTTTTTGAGAACCCTTTGCATTCTTTTCATAGCAGTTTTTTCTCTGGTGTTATTCCTGATTCCTGAACTTCAGGTTGGACTGCTTCCAAAGAAGCCCAATTTGAGCCATTTCTAGAACTTTATTTAAGATACCTCTTGCATATTCCCCTAACAGTTTGAGGCAGTTTTCAAAAAAAAAAAAAATCCCCATGACAAGAAAACCTCAAATACTTAGTCAAAAAGATACATTTTGAGCACTCTTTGCTAAAATATGATAAGGAGGGG
>JANHZU010009234.1:0-12032 GCA_032468055.1 Acrochordus granulatus | reverse complement strand
ACTTGTATGCTGGTCAAGAAGCAACAGTTAGAACTGGACATGGAATGACAGATTGGTTCCAAATTGGAAAAGGAGTAGGGCAAGGCTGTATATTGTCACCCTGCTTATTTAACTTATATGTAGAGCACATCATGCGAAATGCAGGGCTGGATGAATTAAGATTGCCAGGAGGAATATCAACAACCTCAGATATGCAGACAATGCCACTCTAATGGCAGAAATTAAATGAAGAGGAGCAAAAGAGCCTCTTGATGAGGGTGAAAGAGGAGAGTGCAAAAGCTGGTTTGAGACTCAACATTAAAGAAACTAAGTTCCTGGCAAATAGAAGGGGAAGACATGGAAGCAGTGGCAGATTTCACCTTTTTGGGCTCCAAGATCATTGCAGATCGTGACTGCAGCCATGAAATTAAAAGATGTTTGCTCCTTGGGAGGAAAGCTGAGGCGAACCTAGATAGCATGTTAAAAAGCAGCGGCATCACCTTGCCAACAAAGGTCCATATAGTGAAAGCTATTGTTTCCCAGTAGTAATGTATAGCTCTGAGAACTGGATCATAAAGAAGGCTGAGCACAGAGGAATTGATGCCTTCAAATTGTGCTGCTGGGGAAGACTCTTGAGAGTCCCTTGGACTGCAAGGAGGTCAACAGTCTACAGTCCTGTTCTACAGGAAATCAATCCTGATTGTTCATTGGAGGGACAGATACTAAAGCTGAAGCTCAAATACTTTGGCCTCATAATGTAAAGAGAGAACTCAATGGAGAAGACCCTAATGCTGGGAAATATTGAAGGGAAAAGGAGAAGGGGATGGTGGAGGATGAGATGGTTGGATAGCATAGTTAGTGCGATGGATGTGGGCTTGGGCACAACTAAGTGAATGAACAACAACAATCCCATGGTTAAGATAACTTCTACTCTGTGGTGAAAATAGTTGAAACTGTGCTCCAGATAATCTGGAACAGAATCTAAATTTTATTAATAGAAGTAATGGGGATGATAGTCCATGTGTGAACAATGTGTGAACACTTCTCTTTATTTGCACATTGGAATCAGTTGGTTGTTGTTATTATTATGTAAGTTGATTTAATGTTGTTCTTTGAAGAAACATTATAGCGGACACCAAAAAATTATTTCCTGAGAGTTGTTGAGAGTCGGTGGCATACAATTTTAATAAATATGACTAATAATGATAAATTACATCTGCCTGTTCCAAATCCTTGGAAAGGACCAGATAGCTGGAAAAAAAAAGTGACAAATCCAGTCTAAACATCGAAGCATAACAACAACAGCATCAACAATAAATTTATAATTAATAATGACATATATAAATGCATTATTAATTTAATAAACAATTATGATTATATTTGAAAAACTAGTAAAGAACAAGCAGGTTAAAATATTGTGGGAAGTTTAAATACGGGCTGAGAATTAAGTATTGGCTCAGAACACCCCAGATGTAACTGTGGTTGAAAAGAAAGAACTGCGGATTACCGATGTGGCGAGAACAAGGGATAGTAGAATTGAAGACAAGGAACTGGAGAAGATCACAAAACATCAAGATCTGAACACTGATGCAGAACGATTGTGGCATAAACCAATCACGGTGGTCCCAGTGGTTATCGGCAGAAGGGGTGCCATGCCAAAACATCTCGGGCAGCATTTAGAAACTCTGGACATTGACAAAATTTCCATCTGTCAATTTCAAAAAATTACACCACTTGGATCCACGCAGGTACTACGCAGATACATTATGACATCCTACATTCTTGGGAAGAACATGATACGTGTGGAGGCCCCCAGCAGCTGTGCAACTGGCAGCTGTGACTTCGCGTTCTTGTGAACAGAGAGTAATAGCATCCTTTTCGGTTAGCCCAGCTAAGATTTCAGCAGATGTTGACCTCCCAATTTCAAATAAAATCTAGAACCTCGTCTTTCCGTTCTAGCCAATATTAGCAGATGTTTCATTTGCTGCCTTGCGTTGCACTTTGTCCTGTTCAACGTGCGTCTGTGGGAAAGTCCCAACATTGCTGATTGTGCCGTGACAAAAGGGCAAAGCAATTTGAGTCTCCTTTTTATAAAAAAAAATAATAATTAAATTGTTAGTCTATAATTGCCATTGCCATGACATTTCATTGAAAGAGAAGAGTGGATATCAGGGTCCATCAAATCTTTCTGCTGGGTCCCAGAGAGGCTGGGCATTGTTATAAATTCTTAGTATCGCTTTTATAAGGGAAGAGTGACTAATGACCCCAGAGGTACCCTTCTGCACGTCCATGGGGCACATCCATCACTGGGGATTAACATTGTTGAACATTTGGTGCTGACAGATGGCTGAAAGCAAACATTTATCTAGCTATAAAGGGTGATAGCCTTAAAACAAGAAAAGATAGAAGTTTTTGGAACGGCACTCCAAAGCACAGCTTGTGTCTGGTTTTAACAGCTTCTATATATTTCATTTTCTGGTTTGGAGAGAAAGCATGGCTAACCGAAATAGAGAGGGTGGGCATCGAACTGGAGATCGGAGGGAAGGGCTGCGTGGGGGTTGTCTGAAGTTTTTCCCCCCCGTCAGAAATGACACAAGCAAGGAAGAAGTTATCTTCATCTAACCTGGTTCCTGAATCCATCTGTTTTCAGCTTCTGCACAACCCATTTTCTGGGTTTGCCCTGTCAAAAGCGAATTAAATTAGCTAGGGTTGTACGATAGGCTAAGCTAGAGAAAAATGAGCGAATCACATTATTTTTATTTATTTTTTAATTGACATGGCTCTGAGCGGCTTACACATTCATAAAAAGATACACAAACATCATTCAGATTATAAAAGAGGAAATGGAGATTAAAAACCAAGAGGGTGGGGGAGCCACCCCTGGGCAGGAGACCCCCCACTGCACCCCCCTGGCAAGCCAGCAGAGCCAGGGTTTAAGGCTCTTCTGGAAGGCCTTCAGCAAGGGGCCACTCTCATCTCTGGCAGGAAAATGTTCCAAAAGACAGGGGCCACAGCAGAAAAGGCTCTTCTTCTGAATCCCATCAGTTGAAATTGTTTGGCAGGAAGGATCTGGAGTAGGCCTCTTCCACTGGAGTAAGTGGGATGGGCCATTACCATGGGGGCAAGATGACCCTTCTGGACCCGAAGCAAACTGGCACCCAGTGCAGCTCTCACCACAGCAGTGTTACATGCGCCACCCGAGGTGGCCTCCAGCACTGTCTCCGTTGTGCATTCTGTACTAGTTGTAGCTTCCAAGTAGCCCCACGTAGAGCACATTGCAGTAATCCAACCTATTGATATCCAGGGCACGAGCGAAGAGAAATCAGAGTGCTTTACAAAGTTGTGAGAGAAGTGCAACTGCTTAGTAACCTTTAGCACTCCCTTTTTAAGCACTGGAATTTAAATTTATCTTTTCCAGTTCCTTGGAGGACAGCAGACTTTCCATAGCTGGTTACAAACCACGGATAGCGGTTGACACACATTTTCCTGTGAGATTTTAAACCATTTTTTCTGCCATTCCATCAACCTCTGCAGGATTTTCTAGCATTATTTTCCAAAGTCCATTCAACCTCACTTTCCAAACTGTCCGGCTTTATTTCAGCAGTCAAATCTTGCTACGTAGCACCAACTTTGAGCTTTGTTTTGTACAGTTGCATGCATTCTTACCCTTCTCTTTATTTTCTTTCTCCAGTAGATCTTTGTATTTATCTTCAATTATCAATGTTGTTGCATAAAAGCTTTTCTTGGTATCTCCAAAGCCATAATTTAAAGCTGTTTTTTTCCCCTTAGTATTCCTGTCACAAATTATCACGAGATTGTTCTAACTTTTCTGGTCTTTTCAGACACTGAAATGTCCTTATTCGTCATGATCTTGTCTAAGGTTGACATTGCCTTCCGTCCTAGAATTAATCTCTTGCCTGATCTTTGAGCACAGTTTATCATTATCTACCTGGATTGGTCTTATCCTTTTTTTTTCTATTTTATATTAACCTGAATTTCTAACTTTCCTTTTTTAAACCTTTAAACCGAGTCTTTTGAAATTTTCTTTCCTCTCAGCTAATGTCACTGTCTCATCATACTAAGTTATTTTTGCTGTAGGGATTGGAGGTAGCAATTTGTTTGGCTACATGCAATATGTTAGCATTTTTATAACATATTGCATACAGTATAACACACTAAGAATCACCACGTTATATTTAGCAGAAGTGTAATTGGAGGGGTTGACTTAGAAAAAAAGAATCTTTGCATGATTTGTTAGGCCATATGGGGAAAAAAACATTTCCAATGGAAACTCTCAGAAAAAGAAAGAAATAAATTGCTTTCCATTGTGCATTTTATACTGAATTTTACTGTACAATAGAAAGAATTGTCGAGCAACAATAGAAGTGTTCATCTTTTGGAAGGAATGGAGTATTATTGGAGTATTATTTTAAACTCAAGCAATTACCAGGTGATTTTGGAGGGCATTAATATAAAGTGAGAGACAAGAGGAGGAGAGGACAGTGAGTGGAAACAGTTCCAAGATTCTCAGCAACCATATGACTCATCTCAAAATTAATTTTAAAGAAATGCAAATTATATGGCAAACCAGCTAGTAGGTTTTAAGCAATGTAACTCACTTTGAGTTTAGATCATCTGAAAAATGCTTGGAGTTGGGATCATGGAAAGAACAGTACGGAAGGGCAGCTTTAGGTAGTTCATTACTTCGAAGATTATCACCGTTTTCTTTTGGAAACCATTCCTGATCCCTGAAAACTTGGAAATAGAGAATGCCAGGATCCTCTCATTAAACAATCAGGAAGTCTCCATCAGTGACTGATACGTATATTGGTGAAGAAGTGGAAGGAAGCATCCAACTTTGGTTACAGACTGCTTAATAAAACTCAAAGCAACAGCAAGAATTTATTTACAGTAAGTCAAGGAAAATGGCCAAAATCAGAATTTGGCCATCTACACCAAGCAAAAGTCAAGCAAAGGAATGCATACAACACATCAAATGTCTCCTATTTTTCCTCTTTATCTTCTTCTCTTTTTCTTTAATCATCTACTGTATTGTGCAAAAGTCTTAGGCCATCTCCCAGTTCGTTGTAGCCAACTTTTAATGATCATCCATAATGATTTTTCAGTCTCTGTATTAAGATTCCAACAGAAAATAGAGGAAATGTGTACACAAAATTGAAACAAACCCAATTTTCAGAACAAAATGGATTCTTCAGGCAAAAGTCAGGATTAAATAATCAGTACTAAACGTTTGCCCCTTTAGCCTATGGAAGCTGTTTTTTCTGCTTTTTCCTGTTTTTGAAAACTGCATATAAATTTCCTGTATTTTCTGGCTGTGTTCTAATAAAAGAGACCGAGACATAATTATGTATGGTCATTATGCCATTGCTAAAATAAATTTAATGGTGGCTTAAGACTTCTGCATGGTACTGTATGTTTAGCAGGGAACTACTCTAGACCACAGTTAATAGATCTTTTTTTAAAAAAAAAGTTATAAAAATTAGGTCCATTTTCAAATGAATTCTGATACAAATAGAGCTAGCAGAGATGGCAAAATTGACAGCTTTGCTTAGAGATATTCATTTATTTATTTGTATCCCACTAATTTAACTACATTTCATGTGATCTGGAGATTATTATTTGATTTACTGCAAGATAAAGAAAAGCATCAGCTTTTGACTTTGGGATTTGAACTGGGTTTTGGCAAGAAAAATATTGTTGCTTTTTAACTATGAGGTTATTTGCATTTGATTTTTTAAAATTTTAGATGAAATTAAGAGAAAAAAAACTTTTTTTCAGTATGTTGACTATTAATATTTGAAGATATTTATAGATTATTATTTGTTTAAATTGAGAGAGAGGTGGCTGTAGTGTTATTATCTCAGTAATTAAAGAAAAGTCAGAGGTCATCACTGTTATGTTTGTTTGATGTATATTTTTTTTGTCACTTATGTTGTTCTTTTTCCCTTAGTTATGTTAGTTGGTATCGTAATGTTTTATGTTGCAATTTAATAAAGATATGACAAAAAAAATCACATCCATTTTCCAAATTAAACGATTACGTGATATTTTCTTACTGAAGTTTACCTGATGGACATAATTTTTAATGTAAATTCCCCAGAGTATTTTTCCCCATTGGAACATGCTCTTTTGTATGTGAATTGCCCATGTGCAAATCTTTTAAAAATTTTACACTCTTCTCAAATTTTTAATCTCTTGACTTAACTTTCAAAAACAAATATTTGTTATGGACTGATTTTTTTCCCTCATCTGGAGAAAATAGGGTGGAAGTTAATCCATTTGGTGCTATTTTCTGAACTATGAATAATTCCATTCTGGTGAAATTGGCACATCCATTCCTAGAAAAAATCTATGACAAATCCTTTATATTCTCTAGGTCATCACTTCAGCCCAAATTCATGGTTTTAGGAAGTAGAATCAGGATTATATACATTCATCAGCTAAAGTTATGCTTATGACATCCTCATATGATAACAATGAAAATAAACATTATTCATTTCAAAGGAGCAAAATAATGCAAATATAAGGATGAGCAGACTTATTTTATCTTGTTTTTAAAATTCTTACCATTTATTAGTCTACTATAGTTTAAAAGATGAATGGATAATAATAAAGTTTCCTTACTGGACAACTTTCAAGCAAGAGCAGGTTTTTGTAAATTGCAGGGTACATTGTAAATTGCAGTGATGCCAATAATAAGGTTTTCCAGTAGTAACTGCTACCTGCTTTACCAAAGTAACTTTTTTTTCCTGGTTTCCTTTCAAAAAAAGAGGCTGTGAAGCAAGAGCTGAAGAAAGCAGGAACTCCTTGCATTCTAAAACAGAGATACGACACTGATTTCTGATTACCCCAGTCCTCGCATTGTGAAATGCTGATTTTTGAACTGGGGCTGGAACAGCGTCTCAATGCCAACACCTATCTTTGGAACCAAAACAAAAAAAAATGGTTTATGCAAAGATTCTGAATGCAAAAAGCATCTGAACTCAAAGCATCTCATTTTAAGCTTGACATGAAGACATGTTAAGTTCAGAGCACTTCTTGGAATGCCCAGAGAGCAACAGAACATTTCCAATAACCCTGGAAGACTTCCTGATAATTGCAAAAAAAAAGAAGTTTTCCCCCAGGGTAAAAGTGTTTATGTTAATACTGTATTTTCAAATTAAACATTGCACAGAAACATTTTTAAAAAGCTCATCTGACTGATGTTGTACTTTTATAATAATTTTAATTACTGCTTTGACAGTCTTTAGCCATTTTTTATGGCTTATGAATGTGAAGTAAGCCAGGTGTGAAGTGGTATTTCAAAATAAAATAATAAGCCAGGTGTGAAGCGGTATTTCAAAATAAAATAATAAAAGTCTCTCAGCTGTCATTTTCAACCAGAAATCTCTTATGTACTGTATATTACCTTTCTCATATCCAATCTAACATGGCTTATCAAAGCAACACTGCAAGTGCTGGCCATTTTTTTTTAAATCAATCCAGTAATAACACCAAATTCATTGTTGATGCTAATGTGCATCAAGAGCCAATATGCATAGTTTTGAGGATAATTTAAAATATAACAAGATTGAAATCTGTTGTACTGTGTAGAAGAAGATACCCCATAGAAAAGGGTCTATTTCGAGATTTCACAAGATGGTAGTCCACAGTTTCCTGTGTAACCTGTAATTTTGACTAGGGTAGCTGTAATGCACAGCACCCATCACGGAAATTTACTCTGTGATAATAAAGCTTTCTAATATTTAATACAGAAACAAGGAATTGCATAAAAGCAGTTAAAAGGGGGAGTCTGTAATGACAAAATGTTATTACTCTTCCAGAAGTAACTTGGAATATTCAGATTACTTATGCAAGTGTGAGATCAGCCCAACATTTCTCTGATGTTTGTTACTTTAGGACCTGGGTTTAATCTAGACTGGTGAGCTAATTATGTCCTGAAATGTGTCTCAGCTCAGAAATCGCACATCAAAAATAAAAGAAAATGGAGATGATCTGCAAAAAAATAAAAATAAATAAATAAAAGTCCGTACCTCCCTAAAGCTTCCCCTGCCAGTTGTGGCTGACTCTAGGGGACGGTGCTCATCAATGTTTCATAGCTGAAGAACCAGCGTTGTCCGAAGACGCTTCTGTGGTCAGGTGGCTGGCATGATTATACGCCGAGGCACATGGAACGCTGTTACCTTCCCACCAATTTTTTAGGTGGCACCTATTTATCTACATGCATTTTTTACATGTTTTTGAAGTGCTAAGCTGGCAGGAGCTGGCACGAGTGACAGGAGCTCACTCCATCACGCAGCAGTGGTTGGGTCTCGAACTCGGGCTGCCAAACTTCCAACAAACCCAGTGTCTTAACCACCCAACCACTGCTTCCCATTCACCTCCCTAAAGTTTACAGTATGTATCTATCCTATTGCCTATTAGCGATGTGCCAGTAAACCCAGTTCTAAGCTTCACTGTTGATTTAAATGAGTCAATTGATGTGGTCTGATTCAGTGATTAAAATCAACGCAGGAATCTGCTCCCATTTAATGTAGACAAGTCGCCAGATCAGAGAATGATATGTTATGGAAGGGGCTGGTGAGGTCATCAAGTTCGACTTCTCGCTCAATGCAAGAATCCACATAAGAGCATTTCATATGGGTGAATATCCAGCCTCCACGTGGACACGTTTAATGAAGGGGAGGTCACAACTTCTCTATCAGCATCATGTAATTCAGATCTCTGTCTTTTCTGTCGCAGCATCTGGTCTCTGGAACACCATGCCACTAATATTAGTTTAGATCTAACCCTTTCGGATTTTCACAAAGCTGTCAGGACTTGGTTATTTCCCCAGGATATGGGTTTAGCTGAGCCTAGTTGGTGATGTTCCCCTTGGTTGCCTTTGTATGGGTGTCTTTGTTTTGGGACCTTTTTTTGATTTTATTGGTTGTATGGATTTAAGCATTTGTGAGCTGCCCAGAGTGGTGCTTCTTAGATAGGTGGCCATGAGAATGATGACAAAAATAAATACGATTTCCAAATAATTGTGGGTATTTCGAACTGCTCAGATATGTGGATATTTGAACTTTGATCTTGGATGGAGCTGCACTTCTCCATTCAAAGATGGCACACAGTATGTGGGTCTTGGACTCACAGCTCCTGCTCAGTGCGCAAGTGGCAGCTATGGCTAGGAAGGCTTTTTCCCAGCTTCGTATGGTGCATCAGTTGTGCCATTTCCCAAATCAGGACAGCTCAGAGAACCACTCATGCCTGGTTTGACTACTGCAATGCATTCTGCATCGGATTGCCCTTGAAGACCACCTGGAAGTTTCAGCTGGTCCAGAATGCAGTCGTGTATGTAGTGATGGGCATACCTCAATATGTCCATTTAACATCTCTGCTTCATTATTATTATATATACAAAAATGTGAAATCCCAGCTGCCACAGCCAGTTTATATCATAATTTCGATTTTCAGATCTTGATAATGTGTGATCTTCTCTGATTCTTTGTCTTCTCGTCTGTCTCTTGGGATTGCCACATCAATTGTCCATACTTTCTTCTTTTCAACCACAGCCACATCTGCCGCATTACTACTAAGACTTCATCAGTTTGTGATTGGAAGTCCTACCTGTTTATTTTCCACTACTTTTTCAACTCTGTGTTCCCACCAATTTTTCATTACCAGCACATGATAATTTTTACTGATGTTTCATTGAATCATTTTGGTGATAACAATAATCATAATGATTTTATTTAAAATATATATAATATTTGCATTTAATTTAATTTTATTATATTATTATTATTAAATAGATTTTATAAAACCTACTCCTGTGCATGCACAGCATCGTTCCAACAAATCTGAAGTCATTTAATTTTACTTTCCGATTCAATAAATTATTTTTCATTTTCAACTGAATTATCTTCTAATGGAATCTCTGAAAATTTTTTTTTGCACAGCTGTGTTATTTATCAATCCATTCCTCCATCTCCTCATCTTAGATTACTCAGTGTAACTAACAACCATAAAATAGTTACAAAACAACCTACTGAGAAAACAACAATTACAGAACAAATTGTGTCATAAGAACAGACAGATACGGTCATTAAATAAACATCAGATAAAATTTTACTGCTAGGGAGAGGAAGAAAAATCTCTTTCTAAATAAGAGGTCTTAGCCAACTTAACTAGCCATGAGAGAAATCCTCAGATTGGAAATTCTAAAGTTTAGATGCTGCAGTTGAAAACTTCTTCTTTTTTTAATTTCTCCACCAATGAGGGCTTCACCATAGAGCATGGGTGTACAACCTTTTGGCTTGCCTTGACCACATTGAGTGAAGGAGAATTGTCTTGGGATGCATATATATATAGTCCTTGAGAAATTGCAGAATGGATACCTGTATTATAGCCTTGATCTAAAAGCTGGTATGATGTTCCTCGGAACTATAATATATATTAATATATATATTAATGCATATAAATAACAAATTTATTTTATTTTTAATATGTTTTATGATCTTGTTGGGACACATTACTAGCTGTCCAGACCCCAGGTGGCCTGCTCATCATGGGTTGGACATGCCTCCCATAATTTTTTTCATTAGATCGTATGCTGAAGACAGGGTGGTGTGGAGAAGGTAATTCCTAGGTATGCTTTTCTTCCCTAAGTCAGTATTTCATCATATTAGTATCCTTCAGATTCAGATGCATTTTCGATGTTGTTTATTTCTATCAAATTCAGCAACAGTTCAGTCTTTCCATTTTGGATTTTTCTGTGCTTCCAGATAAGCCAAACTTCATAACAAACACTCCACTTTCTCGGTCTAGGTTCTGAGGAACATCACACCAGCTTTTAGATCAAGGCTATAATACAGGTATTCATTCTGCAATTTCTCAAGGACTTTTAATGTCCAGCTCCCGGTCAGAATTTGCACATTTGGGAAAGAGAGGAGAAGGTGGTGGATTTCCTCCTCCCAATGATCCAGTGATGAAAATTTTCTGAGAAGAGAGTTGGATTCTAAGGTCAATGAAAGCAAGAGAATGTTGTTCTTGAAGGTTCTTTTTTGATATGAAATAAATTGTTTTAATTAATACACATGAATGAATTAATGAATGGATGAGAAGTGCAGTCCAAGTCGCAAAACAAGAGGAAGGAAAGACAAAAATGGTCCTCAATCACTCATGGCAAGAGAGACAGAAAAAATAGTACTTTGATCTGCACACTATTTCATAATGATTTTTATGGAATAGTTTTTTGAGCAGGCTATCTAGGGTCCAAAAGCTTCATATGAAATTAGGAAGTTAAATTTCTTTTAGTTAGCTTGTATTTTTTAAATCTTTCTAAACTGTTTCACAATGTTTTTTTTCCAAGTATGCCCATTTCTCAGAATTCAACTACTACTACAGCAACAAAACTAGCCATATCTGAAACACCAAGTCAGCTGCATTAGGTTGGGCTAGTCACTCTCTCTCTGCTTAACCCACCACCACAGTTGTTGTTGGGGGAACATAGGAAGTAGGAGTATTACAAATTTCAGAGAGGGGGGCAGGATAAAAATCTAATAATGATGATAATAAAGTTTCCACTCCTGAATTTGCATGAAGATCAGAATACACATGTTGGCTGTTGGCTGCATTCTTCCATAGTCCAGGACAGATCTCACAAGCCCCTCCTTTCCAAAAACAATTGCAACACAAAAGTCTATCTTAGGGAGGAGGAAGAGGAGGAGGAGAAGGAGGAGGAACTGTATTTGGCATGCAACATCCCTGTTTACAAAATGTGCATTTAGGAAAAGCACATACTAAAATGCATGCACTGGGAACATGAAAACACATCTGGCTTTCAACTAAATTATGTGAGTTTTATTGCATTTTTTAATTTATTATGTATTTAGAAATCCACTGAACCAACTGAGTGACCCCTCCCTAACTATTGTTTATTAAATATGTGAAATAATAAATAATATGATAGTGCTTTAATACATACTTATAAACTGGTTATACTGTCCAATTTTTTTTTTGGTTTGCCTTCAATTTTCCATTTGTTT
>JANHZU010009233.1:3869-16750 GCA_032468055.1 Acrochordus granulatus | reverse complement strand
AAGAATTGATGCCTTTGAATTGTGGTGCTGGAGAAGACTCTTGAGTGTCCCTTGGATGGCAAGGAGATCAAACCAGTTAATCCTACAGAAAATCAACCCTGATTGCTCTTTGGAGGGACAGATATTAAAGTTGAAGCTCAAGTACTTTGGCCACATCATGTGCGCAGGGAGAACTCATTAGAAAAGACTGTGATGCTGGGCAGGACTGAAGGAAAGAGGAGAAGGGGACGGCAGAGGATGAGATGGATGGATGGCATCATCACTGTGATGGGTGTGAGCTTGGGAAGACTCCTGGATGCAGTGTAAGATAGGGGGGCCTGCCGTAATGCAGTCCATGGGGTCACGAAGAGTCGGACACGACTGCGCGACTGAACAACATTTTTTTTTATTTCTTGTGTTCGATCATGTCCAATTCTTCAAGACTGCCTGGACAAGTCCCTATAGGGGTGAGAGAACATGAGTGGCTCAAGATCATGCAGCTCACTTTGTGCCTAAGGCAGGACACAAAGGGCTTAGCATGATTTTCTAGCCTGATGCCCTAACCATTATTCCAAAGTGATTCTTGACTGTATATTATCTCTCCCTATTCTCTTACTGCAAGTCAAAAATCACCCATATTACACAGAGCGTATAAAACAAACCCACCAATAGTCAATCCTTATTGCTTATTAATCTGGATGCTTGTTCTCAAGCTATTCAGCCTGAGAAGCTGTGAGCAGGCTATCTCCAGTACGCCATATGGTATCATTTGAAACGAGGGTGGCTTTCAAACATATTACTAAAATTATTTTGACAATTATTTTCAGCGAAACAGCAAACTTGCTTCCTCCATTTGTCTAAAATCACAGTCATAATCCAACTATTGTAAAAGGCAAATTAATTCATCTGAAAACTTTTCAGAAATGTTCTTGCTTCAGGCTGCATGTCTTTCATGGTGAAATGAAATTAAAATAGGTGACTTGGGGAGTCATCTCCAAAGTGTTTTTATGGAGTAAAAAATCTCACTACATTTTCTGTTGGAATCAGTGGGGAATTTTTTTATCATAGTTCACGTGATTTTTACCAACTTAGTAGCAAGATTGGAATCAGGCACAGTCAATCACATAGAACACAACCAGTGTTCTGTGATCAGTAGAGTATCTGAACTGCGAAACTGATTGCTGTGCAGAGTCTGGACTCCTAAGGGAGCAGAGCTGACATAAGATATCACAAATCCCACCATATCTTCTTTTATGTCATTTGTAATTGTGCAGGAAAGTTCAGATACAGGAACATGGGCTACTAAACTTATATTATTGTTGTTAGCTGTATAGAAGATGAAAATCCAGTAGATATAAATTATTTTAAGTTTTAGCATATTGTCTTAAATAACCGTTTGGTTTAATTATTATTTGAACAAACTGTAATGCCTAACAAACTACACTGTGGCTTATCACAATGCAATAACCTGATAAAGTCAGCTGTAAATTTGTTTTGGTTTTAAAAGATCTGGACAGGGTTTCATATTTTTCAAGAGTACCCCATGAATTACAATGAATAAATCAGATGATGTTTCCAGTCTTTTCTGGAGAACAAAGAATGTTTGAACTGGTGCCTTTCTTTCCTTGCCATATGGGTGGGAGATTTTTTTTTCCTGCAGGACCTGCAACCGTTTGGAGCAGAACAGTGATTCTTGCTCCTTCTCAATATTTTAAGTCAGCAGAAGTAAAGACCATGAAAGAGCACCATCAAAACTAAGCATCAGAACAGACATAGTTAGATGAGGTTTACTCATCTCTGCTCCTTCCTTCCTCCTTCTTTGTGGCTATGAGGAATGAAAAGTAAAAGAAACAGATGAAATTCTTAGACTAACCCTTTTCTTACAGAGCAGTTCCAGAATTTAACTTTTACTGTTATGCATGGAAGACAAGGATGAAGTTAATTCACAAACCCAATTTATTTGGGGGTAAAGCTACTCCTATTAATGCTGGCTGAGTAACAAGATCCCTATGCTAACTCTGCCACAATCCAATTAAGCCTACCATACAAACATCACCCCTGAGTATGTGAATGTTATCTTAAGGAATTTCATTGAGAAAAGATCCACTGAATTTGAGGAAAATTAGTTCCTAGCAACTTTCTTGCTTAAGATTATATTCTTAAGCACTTTTGGTTTAAAGTGTCCAGCTATGTGGTCATGCTAGACTGGGACTGGGCTCAGGGTTCATGTTATTTCACAATGTGGTCTGCTGATTAGTGAGCTTTGTGAACCTGACCAATGTTGTCTATTGAATACTCCATTGTTAAATATACTATTCCATAGCACAACACATATAACATGGTTTGGGATTTACAATCAAACTGAAATGAGGGATGGTGGATTACACTAATGTTTAATCACCATGAGGCCAGGGGCTATAAATTATTGGCTCTCTACAGAATTTCTATCAACTTACACTGAATCTATAGCTATACTACAACAACTACAGTATGATCATCATACCTGTTTGGCCATTGTTGATAGAATGAGACTAGATGTGAGTTAAGTATACAAAAATATTTCCAAATTGGAATGTGTACTCAGGAGATGACTGAGGACACCTCCAACATTTCCTCATGCCGGTTTTAGGAGGATTTTTTCTTACTTTCTCTGAGAGAAAATCACTTCAGTTAAACCAAAATGCTCCCAATGAAGAAAAGATGTGATATCTTATTATACAGTACAGAGTTTGGTTCAATCTATCAAGCATTTGGCACTGTACAAAAGCTAAATAAGTTTGGCAGAATCTTCCCTGGGATTTTTTTTTAGAAGTGCATAGCTTATCTGCTACCCAAATCTGGAATGACAACAGATTGCAATGTCGACAATCAGCCAATGCCAGGTTTCAAAGGTCTGAGAACAGATACAAACTATAGTGCCAAGCAACAAATTGATTTGGCATCATGTTTTCTTGTAGAGTCCACTTTATACCTCTTTAAAATAAGCATGGCAATATGAGTGGATAGCTTATAGCTTATATTCATGCAAAGGTCATACTTGTGACTTACTCTTGAACAGTATATGGCCATTGCTTCATTATCGATGTGTGTGAATGAATGTACACATTGCAAAAAAATAGCAGTATCATTCTAAACAATCTGTTCCACATTTATTCTCAGTGTTTGCTTTTCTTTGATTTCTAGATATTTGTACACCTATATTCCTCTTTGAACTTCCTGGTTACAGGAGATTTATAAGAGCCTTTGTTTTGCAATTTTGACACCTAGAAAGAAGTGTGATGACTCCCAGAATCCCACATGAAAGATAGTGATTATTAAATTGTTTTTCTTTAGGCAAGTAAAGTGCTTTATTGCATATCCTGTCTGTGAAACAGGTTATTATAATAATCATTTTCATATAGAGAGAAATGTGGTTCACATTCATTGGAAAATGTGTACGATTCTTCTTCAGAGGTGGTACGCCACCTCTGAATTGGAATGAAAAATAAAACCATCAGTTTGGCTGGTTTGACCAGCATGTCTAAAACCTAGAACTTCTTTTAACAATTTGCTTCCAAAAATTCACTATTTTATGATTACAATTCCCTGTCTCAACAAGTCAAGAAGCAACCAGGAATCAAACAGGTGCATTGTCGGGCGCGCACACACGTATACACACACAAACATATCAATAGCTACTATATTCTTAAGGTATTATGAGAATACAGCTATTATTCATTATTTAAATATTCATAGCCCACCCACTATCTAAGGATCTCGGGATATATTGCAATTTTTGAGTACATAAGCCAATATAAGAGCAATAATATTAAATTACAGTGATAATACTCAAGAGGGATACATTGTCACAAGCAACAATAGTTCACACGAGCCTCAGGCTCTTTAAGATTAAAATGCTCAAGAAAAAGGCCTGATTTTCATCAGGTGCTAAAAAAAACAAGGACCCCAGAGAAAGGCATTTCAAAATCAGGGTGCCCCTGGTTCATATGTAATATCCATCATGCCCCTCCCAGTTCTGCTGTACTGAGGTCCAGCCAGTAGCCATAGAGGCAGCTGATGCAGTTGCAAGATCTATTGTGGATATGCCAGTCAGCCTTGCTATTCTGCATCCAATGCAGCTTCTGAGTTGTCTGCATAACATGCATTGCAATAGTCTAGCCAGGAGGTTACCAGGATGTAAATTACTGGGCCAAGCAACGTCTCTCTGTGAGATACTGTCTCATACTGTGGTGATGGGTCAGTTGTAGCTTTAACTTCAATTGATATCTGTTTTCACAGGGGAGTATAGAGTAAATAAGAGTCCATACAGAGGTACAGTCTTGTCCAATTACAGGATCCATAAACAGCTAGTTCATAGCGCTTCCATCTTATTGAGGCTCAACTTCTGTTTATGGCCTTCTTCCAGTCTATTGCCACATCTACACATCTGTTCAACATGTGAAAGTCTCAGCTTACCTTATTAATACCAGGGAGAAATATAGCAGGTTTCATCTGCATGTTGATGACCCAGCCCCCTTTAAACTGCATTCAGTGCCTGTATCCAACAAATGACAGCTTATTCAGCAAACCATAATTTAACAAAAAGTGCAAAACCTGCCATTCCACATTTTTCTCCATGTTAGATTTTCTGTGACAAAAAAAAAAAGCAAGGGGAGGAGGAAAGGATACAAATGGAAGATACTCCATGTAGACTTTCCATAAAATTTGATGAGCAAGGCAAGATGGCTAGGCAATTAAAAGCTCATCTGGAAATATGCAGATGAAATAAAATGGTTTAAGAGCTAAACAGAATAAATATATACATATGAGTAAACCCATATTCTGAGTTAGGGATGTGTAGTACTTCAGATCAGAAAAAAAATGGTCCTCATCTTAGATATACCACACCTATTGGCGTCTTTTGAAAAAAAAATTTTTTTTCCTCGTGCATGATTCCAGGAAATACTCATTTGACTTAAGGAGATACAGACAGGGTGAATCAAGATGCTTCTGAGGAAATACCCACACTCTGTGAGTACCTTCTTAGCTCAAATGGCTATCTTCCTGACACTGTGTAATTACTATACAAGCTCAGGAAAAGGTAAAAGTTTCTTTCAGGAGATGATGATAGGTATGGCCTGCATGCCCACTTCAAAATACTTTTGTCTTTCAGTCAGAAGCTTTAGACATCCCAGGTGAAGGGGTATGGGCTATTGTTGAGTTGAGTTGTGATTTACTTTTCTACACATTATTATCTGTTATTTGACTCATATGTTACCATCCAGGAGCTTATAGTGACACACAAGGTCTCTGATTTTTTTTTACATAAACAACCATGCAAGATGTTTGATTTGCCTAAAATCACCCAATGAGCTTCCATGGTTGTGGACGGACTTGAACCTGAGTTTCCCCAGTTCCTAGTCTAATACCTTAACCACTATACCACACCAGTTCTCTTAAAAGAGGCTGGAGAGACAAAATACACAGATCTTTCCTTAACTGTCTCAACTTGATAAACTATACCTCCAATC
The DNA here is from genome assembly GCA_032468055.1 of Acrochordus granulatus. NCBI lineage: Eukaryota > Metazoa > Chordata > Lepidosauria > Squamata > Acrochordidae > Acrochordus > Acrochordus granulatus. The sequence continues at coordinate 11,261 of JANHZU010009233.1, read as the reverse complement.
TGAAAACAGCAGAGCCTGTTTTTACTTAAGAGGCAGAGGCAGGTGGGGAAGGCTGCTCCTCTAGGAAAGATGGTTCTGTTGCCAGTATTTTCCAGACTTCTTCATGTGTTTTGCAGAACCTTTAATGGTCTTTGCCAATTTTTTGCTCTTATTTTTCTTTTGCTTTAGTGATATTTTACAAGTCGAAAAGGTTTTTCTCTATGGGATACTCCGGTCTTGTGATTACCAAAGTCCTGGGGTTTCTGGCCATGAAACATTTCTGGCAATGCTCTGAGTTCATGCTTTTATGTCAGTTACCTCTGATTATTATTTTCTGGGACTCATAAATATACTTTAGAAAAGCAATTCTGACTTTGGAACTTCAACAGAGATGGGCCAGGAAGACCCAGGCTCATATCCCACTAATGGAACTTATTGAGTGACTGGGTTAATCACTCCTCTTTCACCAAACTACCTCACAGGATTATTGTTGTGAGGATAAGATCTATGGAGACTATCAGACATGACTCTATAAAGCCTTAAGTGACATAGGACTCTTATATTAAATACATCTTTTTCACCCTTGCCTCCAATTCATGTTTGTGATCCATTAGTGGCTTCATCTTAGCAATGTATTGCAGTGACAGAGGTCTCTCCCAAGAGCTATTTGGCTGGCCTTCACACTATTTATTTTAGAAGCCCAGACAGTTCATCCAAGTCCAGATTGCCTTTAAGAAGGCAAGGCCTGTATGTGTATGTTGTATGTGTGAATATGTTGTAATTTTGGTATATAGCCATCCAGATTCATGAATCTGTGCAGAGCAGCTATAACATTGTTTTACTCTGGAACTACATGTGAGGTGAAACTAAGGCTTGATAGTATTCATCCTTAGTAGAGAATGTCACTTCATTAAGACATTCTTAGAAAACAAATGAAATATTGGCCTGAAAGTGAACTCAAGGCTGTCTGTCTCCACCAGCCTCTTGCAAACATGACCAATATTTTAGCTGGAATGCATAGACCTGCAGCTCTTATCTTTCATCCAGAAAGGATTTTAGCAAGCTGTCTGCAAACCCTCAGCCAAGGTTATAGATTGGCATGCAAGGTCTTATCTTCCTGACCTTAGATTTCAAATCTGAGAGACTGCTTAACATTTCTTCACTTCTTTTTTGTTCACATGTGGGAATGATTGTCTGAGAGAGAGAGAGAGATTGAGAGATATACAGCTGAAGGGGGCGGGGTAAAATAAATAAAAATGTATAATCACTAACCTATGTAAGCAGCCAAGAGTCTTCGGATATTGGCAGCATAGAAATATAATAAATAAATAAATAAATATTGGTCTGAAGACCATTTGCCTTCTAATTTCTTCAGGAAAAAACAGCTCCTGCACATGGACAAATGTTTCCCTTCAAATGTCTCCTATTAACCTTTGGGTAATTATGAGGATTATTCTTAGCACATACTGCATAGACATAGAATCATGAGCTGGTTAGCCTTGCCATTAAAATAGCAGTTGCTGTGAGAAAGAGATAATTTCAGTTGGACAGGTTTTCTTCTAATGATCTAGTCAAGGTACCATCTTTCTTTTAACCAAACATTTATCTGGAACTGAGCACATTCAATTCAATTCATAATCATTCATTGGTCCTCAGCATCTTCAGACCATTGTATAGCAAGCTATACAAATCTGGAAAGTTTTTGCAGTATTTCAACTTATTCACTATTTTTCATCTCAAATTTGAATTTTAGAAAGGACTAAATTAGGACTGTCCAACTTGGCAACTTTTAAGTTGTGTGGACTTCAACTTCCAGAATTCCTCAGCCAGCTCTCTAAATGTACCTCTCTCATTTCCTGGCAATAAAAACAGAATTATAATAATAATCAACTGACAAGTTGCTTCCTTTTGTAAGACCCTGTATCTGATGTGATTATTTAATTGTGACTAAAGATAAAGCTATCTGTTGTGCATAAGACTAATCTGTTGTTGCACAAATATTTTTTTAGCCACTTACAGTAGGAGAGACTATTAAGGGCTTGTAGAGTACCTAGTTAGTTTCTTCAAGTCTGTACTCTGAATCTTTCTCTGGAAATACGAAGGTTTATCTGTTAGATGAGTATAATCAGCCATCATGTGTGGAATAGTTTTGTGTCTACCCATCAATACTGTGTATTAATGATTGGTTCTGAGTAAGAGAGAGGCATGAGATTTCACAATTACTCTCTCTTCTGAGAAGTTGAGGAAAGTTGCACATTTCCGTTCTTATGTGTCTTCATTGCATATTTTTATCACTCGCACATTCTTTAATTCTATAGCCTTCACAAAGGAAAGGCCAATGTAGATTGATGAAAAGGTGGAATCTGTTCTATTTGACATGACATGGCATGACTCAGCAAGAAGGGGAGCCTGCAGCTAGATAAGAATGGAGCAAGAGTTGTGAACAACTTCAAGATAACCACCTTGTCTCTGGCAGAGCTACAGCTGCTTCCTCCCACATTCTCAGCCTCTCCTCTAATGCATTCTAAATAGTTCATTATGCTTCCAACCCAATTACTCCAAAGAAGAAAACATTAAAGCAAACAATTTGTCTCATAAAGAACTGGCAGAAGATTCCCAGTGAACTCAAAAAATGGAAAGGAAGACTGAGGAAATAAAGTTGATAAGGGGGCTGCTTTAGGTTAAGAAATCAATATGGATATTCACTGCTGTTTAGCTAAATTGTAACACAATGCATTGTTCAAAAGCCAAATACAAGGAACCTGAACTATTGCACCTTCAGTCTTTTTCTTCTTCAATCCATATATTTTACAGCTATTGATTTTCAACATCCTATATTAAACAGAATGGATAGCCTAACTTAAAGTACCCTACTGATGTCCCCAAAGCATGCTGAGTCTGTGCTGCTGAAATTCATTGGTAAAATTTTCAGGAAAAGGATAACAAAATAATCCCAAATCACTTGAGTAATAAAATGTTCTGATTCCCACTCATAACCCCACCAAAAAAAACACAGATCACAAATAAATGCACCACCATACGCTCTGTTTGTAAAGGTATACATTACTAGAAAGTCTCATGCAGGCTACTGGCTAATCTGTAAATGGAAAACGTCACTATCTTTGTTATAAGAAATTACTTTTCTAATAATAATTAGTTTATGAAACTAGTGTCTCATCCCAGTTTTACCCCTTGGTCAACTGCAGTCTTCCACAACCTAGAAAATGAAATTTAAATGGAATTTGTAATTCATTATTTTAACACCTAATTCCTCAAGGACATCTAACTAGGCAAGGCTGTTTTTACTGAAACAGCTACAGTGCTATTTAAAGGTGTTTACAAGACATTTGTAAAAATGAAGTACTGGTGTACCATAAACTACTTCTAACACTATAAGGACTCTAATCCAAGTCTAATTGCACACCAGCCCTCTAACTTCCAGGATATATTTTGACTTAAATTACAAAAAAATTTTGACTTAAATTAAATCAATTACTTAAATTGATTAAATAATCAATATTTTGATTAATAAATCCTCCTTGTGATCTGGGATCAGGCTGTAATGTTCAAGATAGACAGTTTGAAGATACATTGAAGTTCAGCTTGCAGAATTCTCAGTCAGTATGGTCATTGTTGTGAGGGGTGCAGTGGCCTAGCAGTTAAGACGCTGGGCTTGTCAGCTGGAAGGTCAGCAGCCCAAGCTCGAGATCCAAGCACCACATAACGGGGTGAGCTCCCGTAATTCATCCCAGCTCTTGCCAACCTAGCAGTTTGAAAGCAGGCAAAATGCAAGTAGATAAATAGGTACCACATAAATAGATGGGAAGGTAACAGCCTTCCTCGGCATATAGTTATGCCGGCCACATGGCCATGGAAGCATCTTCAGATAACACTGGCTCTTTGGCTATGAAACAGAGATGAACATTGCCCCCTAGAGTTAGATACAACTGAAAGGGGAAAAAATTACCATTTTTATGGTCATTGTTGAAATATCAGAGGGTTGGTTCATACATTTGCTGGACATCAAGACTAGGAAAATCTGAATCGGAAAGTAAAACATATTGAGGGAAGTAAAGAAAGGATGCCATTATGATTGATACAAAGCACAGAGTTTGCCTACAATGATAGAGTTAACGAAAAATTCTGGTTTATGTTTATTTTAGCATATATTCCATATTGAAAACATTTTCAGATATCCTTTGAAATGATTGCTGATGGAAAAATGAAACATAGTTTCAAAGATTTGAGAGATAAAGAGTATCACATAATATTTTTAAACCATACCCAATTAGGCTCAGACTCAAGAGAGAGGGAAACACACTGGACCCTGGACTAAATGGTTTCTTTATAGCTCCATGTAAGAGATGGGGAGACTTTTTATTTTGTAAAACAAAGATGGTTATAAAAGTGAGGTGTAAAACTTAACCACATGTATGTAAGGTAAAGATAGAGGTTTCCCCTGCCAGTCATGTCAAACTCTACAGGGCAGTGCTCATCTCTGTTTCATAGCCAAAGAGCCAGCATTGTCCAAAGATGTTTCTGTGGTCACGTGGGCAGCATGACTATACACTAAGGAGCACAGAACACTGTTAACTTCCCACTGAAGGTGGTAGCTATATATCTACTTGTATTTTTACATGTTTTCAAACTGCTAGATTGGCAGGAGCTGGAGCAAGTAATGGGAGCTCACCCCATTATGTGGCAGCACTTGGATCTCAAACTGCTGACCTGCCAACTTTCTGGCCAATAAGCCTAGCATCTTAATCAGTCATATATAAGTCTTCCTGTTACCTAGGAGAAGGAAGATGGTGATGCTGAAATTGTTTTGCATCATTCTGAGATTGCATAATTATTAACACTGAGCAGATATAATTTGACCTGCAGATCTGGCCTTTTCTCCTCCTGTTTTCCTGGTCCCATTATGTAGAGCATGGTCAATTATAAATATTTAATTTCCCTTTATCTGATGTTCAACTTCCTTGCAGTTATTAACATTCCATAAACATAATTAGTGGAATACCTAACAGAAGAAAAAGATACAAATCCATACTTCGCAATTGTGTTTACAGAGACATTTTAATCTAGTGCAATTAATGCTCAATATTTAGTTGTTTTTTCATGCAAACATATTCTCATCTAAAACGAGAAAAGCTGGTGTAACAATGTCATATTTCTACAGAGCTCAGATGACATATCATGCACGGGTGGCAAAAGGTGCTATTTAGGTAGGAAATCCTGCCCTGGCAATTCTTCATTTCTGAGCACGTGCAATTATTTCTCAAGAACAGTATATTTTGATTTCATTATTAAAAACATTCATCTGCTGATTCTCCAGGCTACAATCAAGTCTTTAAACATTAATAAACAATTTTCAAATAATCAATAGCATTTTCATTAAAATGGATGATAAAGAGAAAACATGAAATTAAATCTGTCTCTACCATTTTTACAAAGGGCTTTCATGTGTGAAAAGATGGTCTTTAGCAAATGATTTAATAACAGTAAACACAATTCAAATATTAAGAGAATGTATGGATGTATACATACATGTGCACATAATCATAAAGCAGAAAAGGAGATCAATTGTCAAAAGAGAAAAGTAGGCTTTCAAAACCAGTATTTTTTCCTTCCTCAGACAAATATGATTAAATGTACTGTAACTTGCAAACATACAGAATTATCTCCACAGGATAAGGGAAATTGGGCCAAAGTCCAGAAAATTCAACAACTAGCTTAACATTCCATGGCATTTAAAGAACTTGGATTCCACCAGAGCAGTTGTATGTTAGGCAGAGCATCCCTTGAATGGCCTATAGTGACATTTTGAATATTCAGAGAAAAATATCCTTCACAGCCACCCCCAAGAGCACCCGATCTCTGACCGGACATGGCTTTGGGTATTGAGACTTGGATAGCTCCAAAACAGGATATGTTCTTGGCAGGAAGATGTGAGAATAGGAAACTTAACAGGGCCCAGAGAAGTCACTGCCAGAAGAGAGTGAAAGAAAGTATTGACAGAAAGGACTGGAATCTTGCCCAGCCTAAACCAGTGTTTACAACTAGTATTAAATGGACAAATGAAATAATTCAGTATTTCTGGTACTTAAACCATTTCATATAGACTCCCTTCTTCTCTTTGCTATTGATAAACTTTTTATTTGCTAGCTTGATTCACACTAGCTTTTCAAATTCAACCAAAGTACTAAACGGTGGGTACAGGAAGTGATATATTACTTGCATATGTGCGCAGAACAGAAAGAGAGATAATTTAGAAGTGCAAGTTTGCCTTATCTTCTGCACATTGTGACAAATCTTGGTTTGCCTGTACATTTAAATCAAGGAGGAGGCTCCTTCTCATTTCTTGGTCAGCAAAGGTGACAAGCAAGTACTGGAGTGTATAAAACCAGACATATTGCTGGAAGACAAAATCCCAAAATTCTGTTTTACTTATTTTGACCATGTCATGAGATCAAACTCACTAGAAAGGTTATGCTTAGAACAGTCAATAATCAAACGAAATGAGGCTTCCAAAAAACATGATGGCCAGACACCATCAAAGCTGATGCTACCAGAGCTTAAAACAACTAAAAGAAGCCATACAGAATCAGAAAATGTGGAGCTGATCCACAGAATTGCTGAGAACTGGACACAATTGAACAGATAGCATCATCAACATAGACTTGATTCAGATGTAAGCTGAAGTATGGTTTTGCACAACATAAACAAGTATGTGTAATCTTCAGACATCTCTTCATACAGTGAAATTTTATCCTGGCTTGCTTGATATAAAATGAATAATGTAAAAGATTGCAAACTTCCAGTCTGCTTCTTGTGGTTGACTCCGAATATGCATATAAACTGAAGGATTGCTGTTATCTGTGCATGTTGTGTGTATTTGGAATAGCACCTTCCTTTTTAATTTAGTACAGATAATTTAAGAATCAGTTTGCATGATTATGGTTACACTTCATATGGCTCCATATTAGCATTCTAAAGTACTCATCATAACATAGCACATAACATACAGTATGTGATGGTTGCTAACTTGGGTGGCTTTAAAAGGAATCTGGATAAATTAATGGTGACAGGTTGGTCAACGGCTGCTAATCTTAAAGACTCAACATTACTTCTAGGTTGAGACTAATGGGGCTCCAAATACTTGTTGCAGGGGATCCGTAGTGGGAGAGAAATGTGATTTTACCTCCTGCTTGTGGGCATTCCAAAGGGGTCACTGTGAGAATCTAAATGCTAGATTAAGATGGACCTTGTGTTCTTATATAGTGGTTAAAATGCTGGGCTTGTCAGTCAGAAGGTCAGCAGATTGAGTTTTAGATTCAAGAGACGCTGTGTAACAGGGTTATGGATTGTCTGCCTAGCTCCTGCCAACCTAGCAGTTCAAAAATGCATTAAAAA
>JANHZU010009230.1:20597-31800 GCA_032468055.1 Acrochordus granulatus | reverse complement strand
GCAGCACCAGCAAAGATGGTTGGAGAAAAAGAGGAAGGCCAAAGAAAACCTGGTGTGAAACCAGGAAGATCTGAAAAAGATCAGCCTTGAATGGAAGAATGTGGAGACTGTAGCTGCAGTCTGAAAATTGTGGAGAACACTTGTAGCCCAATGTGCTAGGCACAGGATGTGATGATGCTAAGTCTTCGCAATGTGTCCAAATTGAGATTATTTGAGCTGGATCTTTTGTGCTGCAAGTGAGAATTCTGGGATAATTTATTCAATGATCCATGTGTTTGTTTTCTTGGCTGCATTGTATTCTTAGGAGCCTTCTCCAAGAAGAAAGTTGAAAAGTCTCAATACTTTTTCTGTGCTCCTGCTCCATCAGAATCCATCTTTCACTTCCATAGAAAATGTCACAGTGAAAATTACTGACTGCATAGTTCTGATCTTTGTAGAATAAATACATCACAGGTTCTGAATTTCTTTCCCAAGGCCTTCATTGCTAACTTACCAAGTGCCAGTCTGCAGAATATTTCTTGACTGCTGTTTCTTATACTGTTAATAATCAATTCTAAAAGGCAGAAGTTATTCATGTTGAAGTGTCTTCACTGACAGTTCTAAGGGTGGTTTCTACTTTTAGAAAGATAGAAGTTGTATTATCCCTTTATCTTATCCCTTTTTTTACCATACTCCTTGACTTTTCTTAATAAAGCTTCCAGATCATTTGAATTTTCAGATATTATGGTAGTGTCTACCTGATAGTTAAAATACAGTGTATATTTTCCACAGTGACAGAAACATAACTACCTAGATTATATGTGTTAATGGATGTGAGAAAAATTAACCACTTAAAACAAATTATTATTGGATGCACATAGGTCGCATAATGTCACTTGAAAAAAGGGTCATTAGTGTATATTTATCATGATTAAAAACTGGTGGCTCTACTTTTTCCATGCTAAGTTGAAAAACAGAGAATAATTAGCAAGAGCATGCTCTGCCAAGTTCCCAAGAGTATACTGAGCCATAAGATAAAAAAAAATTAGAAAATATTAAGAGCAGCAAATAAGTTAAAATTGCAGGCAGTACAGGATGAAAAATTGGGTAAATATGGGAAATGTTATTTCAGAACAAATTGCTTTCCACTGGCTGTAACATATCCCTTGGCACAAATTTCATTTGAATGTTAAAAAAAATCCCGCAGATATAATATCCTATATTTTACAAATTAATTTGTATCATCCTCACTTGTAGATATATATATGCAGGACAGATCAGATTTAAAAAAACCCTTGATATTGTTGCAATGTTATCTGGCAGGAAAAGAAAATATGTGTAGTAGAACCATCTGGCTAAACCCTTTGCCTCCAGATAAGTTGGGTTCTGTTGCCAGGAAACCTGGGAGCTCTAATCCAAACAAATCTGGGAGATACCAGGTCAGACAAGAGCGCTCCATTCAAAACTTAGTGAGTTCATACATTTTTTAAAGAATTTAAATGCATTTGTAATAAAATAAACACGAGTCAATGATTGACTGTTTTCTGACAATCTCAACAAGAGTGTATATCCCTTAGTTTTATATCTATATTCTCATTAATATGTTTACATTACCATAAGTGGCATAATTTATATATATCGATCATTAGTGTTAATTTCATGATATAAATGAATTGAAGAAGAGGAACTGATTTTTTAATTATATTAAATTTCTTTAGGAATCACTGTGTAATTTATAGTGATCTATAAATGTTGTGAAGGGTTTACAACATTTGTACAAGTGGCATAGCTCACCTCATTCCAAATATTGCTTGAATTAAAGATATATTTCTAATCATAAGGAATTTTACATTTGGGCATACTTGCAAAGCAGTATAACTATAAAAAGTAAAGGTCTTTCAGTTGTGTCTGATTCTAGGGGCAGTTCTCATCTCTGTTTCATAGCTGAAGAGCCAGTGTTGTCCAAATATGCTTCTGTGGTCATGTGGCCAACATAAAAATATGCTGAGGTTCACAGAATGCTGTTACCTTCCCACCAATTTCGGTGGTACCTATTTATCTAGTTAACCAATGGTCAAAAATATAGAAAGCATACTTAATGGAAAATAAAATGAATGCCCTATTTGTTTCAATATACCATCCTGGATAAATTGGTCACACATTCATGTAAATAGATCACAGCCTTGATTGACATAGTTTTTGACTCTTTTCCAAGTTGTTGGCTGTTTCTTGGCATGTGTCATTGCAGGCATGGCTTCCTTCCATGTTGCAAAGGTGATGACAGAATCCTTGGCTGAACATGAGGCTGAACAAAAAAGGTCAAGTTTGTGAACGCAATTTTGCCAGCATGCAGGGCAGAATGGCAGTTCTCCATTGTAGCCCACCTCTGACCTTCCTTACATCCTTCTCAGTGCAGAGGGCAGCTACGGAGCACTAAGCATAATCATATTCTCCATTGTTATTTGTTTCTATTAATGCAGCTCAAACAATTTCATTACCCCTTGAAGAGTAGCAAGGCTTTTTGCTAAAAGAAGTAGAAGTAATATAGTCTGAGCGGCTCATATATACATAAGATATATGCATAAAACCTCCTAAAATTGCCCTTTTGATAATTTTTCCATCTTGCTACTTATTATAAATCAAGTTGAACTCAGTGTTTCTATTGACTTGTTCCTGAAGGCATCATAACTGCGGCAGATACTTCCTAAAGATTGTTCTGTACCTGAAGCTTGAGGGAAATGAGGAAGCCATCTCTTTGGAGTTTGCTTGAAATAAGTTTTGTTTTCATTTTAAATTTTTATGTGTATTTGGTATTCTCTCCTTTAATTTCTAACAGTTTCCTTGCGTACTCAATTGAGTCAAGGTTGGGCAATCCATTAATAAATCTCTGCATCTTACAGCCAGAGTTTTGGGGATGGTAATAATTTGGGATGCACTTTCTTAAAATGTAAAGATATGGCATATTGGGAAAAGGATTATATTTCACGTGGCATTTTTTCCTTGGAGCATGGTTAGCTTCACCTATACATATGAAGTGAAGTTGCGAGGCAGATTCTGTTTTCTCTTGAAACTGATTATGTTCACTCAGTATTTTCTGTGAAAAAATTGTTTAAGTTGTGGCTATAGTTAACAAGAGGCCATTCCTCTCCTTTTCTAAAATTCTAGTGTGGGTTAAGTTTAACTTTATGTGCTGTATGCATCTCTTTGATTATCTACTATAGTAACTTAAGCTCCAATTAATATGTCAAAACAAGAATTATTGTTCTGTGTGAATTATTAATGGTAGATTGCAACACTGAGTGATGTTCAGTGCCAGAAACTTTTAGCATCCTTTTACATCCTACTTGTGGTTTTCCATGCAATTCACTGATTAGTGACTCCATTTAGAATTAATATTTCTAATATATATGGCTATTAAAAAGTGCACACTCCAGCAAAATGACAATGAAATTATTAAAGATATCTAAAAAGTGATATTTCAGATCTTACTAAACACAGAGTTAGATGCTGCTCCAAAGAAAGAAGAACATGGGTTCTACATTTAGCCTTCCTTCCAAACTGTTCTTTCATAAGGTGGCCTAGAAATGTGGGCAGAAAAAGAGGATCTAAAATGTAAAATACAAGTAAATTCAGATATTTAAAGTCTTTCCAGCTTGCAGGTCTTATTCACACAAATATACACACATTTTCCTTTATTTTTAAACGTAGAAATGTTTATGTAGAACTCTTATCTTTTTTATATTTGTTTTATTGACTGCTTGTTAAAAATATTTTGGGATCTTCTTATTTTTACTGCCTCTCTCTATAGTCTGAAATGAATGGGACCCACCAGTTTAGTATATTCTGGTTTAAATATTCAGTTGAAACCTTGGGAGGCTATGAAAAATGTGTGAGAAATTAACAAGCTGAATACTTACATGATGAACCTGTCATAAAGACCCACATTTTCCCTGTTTGTTAAAACCTGGCATTTGTCTCTGCAAAATATATAGAATGCAGTCCTTTTGAAACAATATTCAGATTTCATTTCTTATTTGTGATGGAACTATTGTCTCAAACTCTTGAAAGCTCAGCTGATCAATAATGTGAATATGTGAACCACAGAAAATAAAACCTTAGGGAAAATCAAGTAAAGTGTTGTTTTAAACTATATCCGGTAAAAACAAATTGAGATTATTGATTCCTAACTTTTTTTTAATGGAACATTGAAAGCCTTCATTTCTAGTACTTATCTGAGATTCTGTGGATCTTGAGACATACACCATTCACAATGTGCTTTTTTTGCTACTTTTTTGATTAGTTTAATCAATTTCTGCATATAAACTGACCTCCACTTTTTATTGAATGGTTTCATTTTTTCTTTCCAGGCTAATATGCAGATCGAAACAAAGTTATCTTGTGGATCATGCTATTTCTGATATTTTGTGATATTTTAAGAAATCACAACATTTTGAGATACAGGGTATATGAATGAAAGTAAAAATACAAATCCCAGGAATGTCTCTTATCAAAGAAATGGAATTGACCCCCCTCCCTTTTCCAGTGGCAAGGAAAATTTAGTCAAATGGCAACAGACAGCTTGATGAATGAAAGAGACAGTACCTGTTACGCTTTAAATGCTGGCATAAAGAGAAGTGGGGTGGGGGGTAGCCAATCATACGGAGATGTATGAGACTGTCAATTTATTTAAAGTTTTAAAAACTGATTGTCTTAGCTACTTGTAGTTTTTATTCTCTGTATTTTTGCCTCTGAAGATAGGCTCAAGGAACAGCTTGAAAGCTCAGGTTATTAAACTATTTTCATTTATCCCAGTGTTTGATTCCATTTCTTTGGTAACAAAGAATATATCTCAAAAGTTGACAAGTTCCATTCATAAGTTAAGGAAAATTAATAGGATAAATTCTGCAAACTGTAACAATGAACATGAATGTTCAATACTTTTTTATTATTATCCTGGCTTAAACTGATCCTCTCCATGAGGTATAATCCCAGTATCACCACAAACACAAACCATGGATTCTGTCCTGAAGCAATCCTAGCCTGTCTGGTATCACAAAAGGTACTGTAGGCTGATATTAAAATTGGGATGAAATAAGTCTATTATAATTGCTCTTTTGATGTGGACCAAAAATATAATCATTTGTCTATATATACCTAGTGATTGTTGCTGTTGTTAGTGTTATTTCATTTAAATTTAAGTTCTTTTTCTATTATAAAGTATAGGAAGAAAACAAATGAATTTCACTAATATTACTATAACTTGGTGTGGAACAATATTTGTATGCCATGTGTATTGTTCCACATTGATTTAATTTGGCATTTTCAATGTCAGCTCATTTCATTTTTAAGCAGACTATTGTTCAATATTCAAATATAGATGACTGGATATTTTATTTTATTTTTTTAAATCAATGTGAGTTAAGGTTTAGGAGTTGATTGCAATTGCTGATTGGGGATATTTTGTGGGATTTTTGAATAATATTTCTCCAAAGTTTGGAGAATGTGACACCCATCCAACTGTACTTTGGCAGATGTTCATAAAAAACAAAACAAAACCATAAACTAGAAGTTTTGAAGAGACGATGCCAAATCTAGAAAGATCAATTTTTTCTAACGTGCCTATATTATGTCATACAGAAATACTGTTAATTTTTCATCATATTTCACCTGTATATTTGTGAAAAAAAACATAATAACAATGGTGTCATTTGTCTTCAGTGCTGTGTAAACCAAGATCTCTTTCTTTCTCAAATACAGAAAAAATTCTCACTTCTTGGGAAAAGATATCCGCTGTTGCATGTGAAGGTGGGTTTAGAATTAAGCATACACTTAGCACATCAGTTTTATGATTGTTTTTATGTCAATTAGAAGGATCTTCAAGGTTAAATAAAAACCAGAAAATATTTATGCATAATTCCTGTTGTTAAACATCCCTCTACTTCTGGACTGGTGAATTTTACTTAGAGATTTAGGATATTTCTAACAGAATGTAATTTCTGAAATTTAATTTCCGGACCCCAGGCTTATCATGTTATCTATAATTCCATGGATAAAGATTTGGTAACAACAGAAGGTGGCAACCCATCATCTTGACTGCTTATTTTTATTAATCAAATTTATTTAGCCACCCATCTCATAGAAAATTATTTTGGGTAAAATGATAATTATAAAACAATAATTAAATGAATAGTTTAATAATAATTGTTAAAAACTACGAAGGCAGAACTAAACGAAAAAGAAAATAAGAGATGGAAAGATATTAATACTGGACCCATCTCAGATGTTCACCTGTTCCCAGGCCTGCTGGCATAAGCAGGTCTTGAGTGACCTTTGAAAGCTCAGGAGTGATGAGGCAATGATGTAAAAAGAAACTGAAGCAATCTTGGAACTTGGGACTTTAATACTTGGAAAGAATAACAAGAGTTTAAAAGAAAGTTGTCACTGAGTCAAATGGGCCTTCAAAGGTCTAGATCTGTAACCTAGAACTTTTGTATTAGAGTTTTAAAAGGTCATTATTATTATGGCAACAAAGAGAAGTAGGATCCTTGAAGATGAGAAGAGAAATGGAATTAACTATTGCTACAGAAAAAAGATAAAAGGGGGGCTCCTTGGCTGAGCAGTTCAGACACTGGGCTTGCGGGCTGGAAGGTTGGCAGTCCAACTTTGAGATCCAGGTGCCACATAACAGGGTGAGTTCCCATTGTCTTCCCCAGCTTCTGCCAACCTAGCAATTCAAAAGCATGTAAAAATGCAAGCACATAAATAGGTACCACCTTGGTGGGAAGGTAATAGTGTACATGTGCCTTGGTGTTTAGTCATGCCGTCCACATGACCACAGAATTGCCTTTGGATAAACACTGGCTTTTCAGCTAGGAAACAGAGATGAACACCACGCCTTGGAGTCAGCCATGACTGGCAGGGAAACCTTTACTTTTTTTACAGATAAAAGAGACAAGAAAAGTAGATATTCCAGATGGCAAATGAAAAAAGAGAAAGAAAGTAGGGAACAAGCAGTGCTTGGAGCCAACTCACTCTCTGCAAGAGGAGAAAAGGAAAAATGACTTGTCAATGAGCAAAGAAGTAGAAAAATGAAATAAGCTTTTTTGCAGAACTCCCATTACCTGGCTCTGCTCCTGCAAACCTAGCAGTTCAAAAACATGTAAAAATGCAAGTAGATAAATAGGTACCACCTTCAGTGGAAAGGTAACAACATCCCGTGTGCCTTGGCATATAGTCATGCCAGCCACATGATCATGGAAGTGTTTTGGTCTCTCTGCTGTGAATCAGAGATGAGCACCGCCTCCTAAACCTGCTTTGTTGTTGTTGTTTTAGCAAAATTTTAATGACCATCCATAATTATTTCTCGATCTCTGTACTAAGATTCAAACAGAAAATATAGGAAATATGTATACAAAATTTAAACAAATACAATTTAAAGAACAAATGGCTTCTTCAGGCAAAAGTCAGTATTTAGTGTGAACTTTTTTGGCTCTAAACACATCTTTGAACTCTTTTGGGGAGACCATCCTGAAGTTTACTGAGGTAACCTTCTGGTATACTATACCAGGCTTCTTTCAACCCTTCCCAGAGTTTTCTTTTATTTCTTTCTCTGCCAGGTGATCCCATACAGCCTCTATAATATTCAGGTCTGAATTCTGTGAAGGCCAGCCCGTGGCTGTCAGTGTTTTATCAGCTAAATTTGATTTCACTGCAGTAGCAGTATGCTTGAGATCATCATCATGCTGAAAAATAAAACCGTTCCCAATCAGGTGCTCTCCAGAGGGAATGGCATGATGAGTTAAAACCTGTCTGTACTTTTCAGCATTCATGATCCTGTCACTATGGTCAATATTGCCAACACCACTGGAAGAAATGCAGCCCCATACTAGGACAGGCCCTCCACCATGTTCACTGAAGGCTGCAAGCACTCATTTGTCCATCTCTTTCAACTCTTCTCACATATTGTCACAACTGGACCCAAAAATTTCAAACTTGGATTCATCATTCCATCATACTCTTTTCCATTGATCCTAACTCCAGTCTTTGTGAGCTTTAGCATATCTTAGCCTTTTCACCCTGTTCTCTTTTTGCAAAAGTTGTTTCTTGGCTGCTACCCTTCCACAAAGACCATTCTTGATCAAGTTTCTTTGGACTGTAGAAGGGTCAACTTGGCATCCTAATGAAGCTGCCAGATTCTGAGCCAGGTCCTTGCTGGACTTCCTCCAGTCCCTAAAAGAAGAAACTCTGAGGAACTTCTCATCAGAATTTAAAAGTTTCCTTGACCTTCCAGTCCTCTTTTTGTCCTTGACCTCTCCTTAGTTCTCAAATATCTTTATAACAGCTTGATTTCCCTTTGAGAGTGGCAAAAGTATGATTTTATACCTGTCAAATTCTGTAATCTTTGGAATTTTGACTGGAATGATGTGACTGAAAGTCAGTCTTATTAGCAAGCTCCCAATGAATTCCATTCATATAACATATGTATGTACTGTATGTAATGCTCAAGAATGTCTTGCACAAATCTGGTGTAATAGACATTTTTGCACAGCAATCATTTGCTGTGAAGTAGTAGGATACACACAGGTGTTATCAGTGACAACACTTAGTATACAGTACACTTAGGTTTATAGAAGCCAGGTTCCTGTGTTGCTCAAGTGTAAGGGGCTTGACCTTTTAGCCTATGGAAGCAGTTCCCAATTTTTCCAATTTTTGAGTACTGCATACAAATTTCCTGTATTTCTGGTTGTATTCTAATAAAGAGACTGAGACATATATATAGTCATTATATCATTGATAAAACAACAAATTGAATGGTGGCCTAAGACTTTTGTGTATATTGCTGCCCTCTGTAATGTAGAGTTAGCATGATTCAAATCTAGGACTTTTTGACTGAAAGAGACACATTGCTACATCTGTAGATCTATGTATGGGTTATATAATATATACAGAGCAAACCTCACTCCTCTATAGCACTGATGATGTTATCTAGTTTGGTAATGAAACACCTGCAAAAAAACAACCAAGCTCAGAGAGTACCAGGGAATTCACATTTCAATCTTGAGCTACAAATATTCTCTTCTCTTGATACTTTCACAATAATTAAACTTCTAACACCTAAATCTCATATCATTATACATCTACTGTGAATTTTTATGGTTAGAACTAACTCAAGACAACAATTAACAGCTATATAAAATGGGGACAAAAAGGTCTCTTTTAGCAAGCTTTTGTGAAAGGATATCTTCCCCATGATTTTATTAGCAAGAGGCTTATGTATTAAGTTTGGGAGGTTCAAAATCCACATCCAAACACATCTTATTTGGCATATTCATAAGCTGAGAAATAAAATCCAAGATTATATTTACATTTATTCATTATCCTCACAACAAAGAAAGTCTACCTAGTAAAAACTTGTTTTCCATTTCAGAATTGCTATTTCCCTAATGTAAATTTCATTATTTTATATCTGCTATCCTTCCATTATTCTTCATTGTTTTAAATTGTGCTCCAAGGATATTTTAAAGTGTTAACACTAACAGAGAACCTTGATGCTCTCTGATTGTTGATTATTTGCTTGTAGACAGTTTATTATCATCAGTACAAGCAGCTATAATTATATGATTTAGGTGTGTAATTTATGTAAACTGCCCTTTAACCATAATATATTATGTCATATGACTATAATAACTAAACTATAAGAGAGGGCTAATTTGTAGCATCCTTTTCTGTGTTAAAAATGAAACAAAGAAAACATTTATTCTCTTCTAAATTCAACAGTATTTACAACCAAAATTTCTCACATTCACATACCTGAAATTCTACTAGAAGCCCCGAAACTCATGATAATTGAATCCCTGAGGATTAAGATAATTCAGGGTAAAATTTTTGAAAAAGCTGTTCATCATCCAAGATAATTCCAAGCATGTAAATTAATTTACAGAGGAAGTCCCATTTTAGCATTCCTTCTAGAAATATATTACGCAATATTCAATTTTAGTTACATTTACAATAACTGCTAATCAGGAACACCACATATACCAGAAATTACAGCTATGTTAAGAGTATGAAATCTATATAGCAGTCATCTCAGTAGATTTTCAATTACCCTGCTTTCTATCAACAGCTTCATTAATAACTCCTATGTACATAATATGTAATAGTGTAGCATCAGAAAAAGCTAAATGTTTCAAAAAACATGTAATTACAGTTTTCAGATCAAAGTCCCAAAAGCTTTGAAATACTAATTCAGAAAATAATGGTATGTCAAATCTCAATGATTATATATGGAGAAGAATTTAGGAAACTTATCTCTCATATTTTGAATCTTTTTCTTAAAAGCTCAGAGGTACAAAAAAAAACACACATTAAAATGGACATAATACTCCATAAAGTTTCAAAGGGTTTCAAAGGATTACCAACAAATTAAACAAAAAATGTAGTAGTACTCCTACAAAAGAGATTTTCACTATCTTTATAAATCCAAATTCTTTTCAACAAATGACCTTGTTGACTATTATGAAAACTGACATTTGAGTCCAAGATAACTATGAACAGCTGGATAAGACAAATATTTTTTAGAAATCTATTTCTCATACTTAGCTGCATCAATTTATTTTGAAAATCTTGAAATAAATTGTGAGCTTTAAAGTTTGATATCCAGATGCCTGTTTTTTAAACTTTGTTGCTAAGTCACAGTAGTGCTGATTTTTCTCTTTTTTTAAATAAAAATAGCTCCAGCATGTGTATATGTATGTATATGTGTGTACGTATATGTGTATACATACACACCCACACACATGTGCAATCTCCTATTAGAAAATCTAAAGTATGATATTTCTTACAAGACTATATTTAAGCCTGTTCAAATTTACTTAAGTCAATAGGATTAATTTTTGATTGAACTCACATACAATTGTATCCTTTTTATCAGGCGTGTCCAACCTGCAGCCCAAGGCCACATGCAACCTTCAAAAACTAGTACTGCACCCCAAGAATAACAAATACTAAAAACTAAAGGAAGTTTGTTATTTATATACATTGCATATACATTAATTATACAGTGGAACCTCACAAGACGAGACTGATCCATTCCAGAAGAACGCTTTTAGTCCGAAATGCTCTTAAACTGAAACGAGGTTTCCCATAGGAAACAATGTCTGTGAAGACTCTCATTCATCCAGGGTAATTGCATCGCAACAAAAGTTTAAAAAACAGGCATCTGGAT
>JANHZU010009229.1:209969-222834 GCA_032468055.1 Acrochordus granulatus | reverse complement strand
AAACCACCACAGGCAGTATAGCACATTTGACTGAACTTTAAAAATATCAGACAGTAATTCCACTAAGTAATTTACCGCTGGGATATTTATGAAGTGTAGAAATATCAACCTTGTCATGTTCAATTGGAGTACTTTTCTAAAGTGGAAAAATCCCCATGACCATAATTTCCAGACCTGCCTTTTATGTTGCAAAAAGGATGAATGATAAAAAAAATGCCATCAATGACAGCCATTGTACAATGTACCATTTCCTACTGGCATGGTAAAAGGGCTTTTCAAAAAAAAGATATAATTAATGCCAGTGATGGCGTCTCTTACCGGAAAACCACGATCACCTGGTTTCCCAGCTGGACCAGCAACTCCCGGCACTCCTGGGGCACCCTGTGAACAAGTGGAGTGAAAAGATGTAAAAGAAGGAAAGTAATAATCTGAGGAATTTTATTTGTTTGTTCAATTTATATATCTGAAATGAAACATAGAAACTGAGCTAATTTTGGAAGTGAACGAAATGGACCAAATTTCTGTGTGGACATCCCTATGAAATGATGGATAGGTCCAGCACATCTGCTTGTCCATTTTCTGACATCTATTGCAATTTGTATCACTTGGATAGTGATGTCATTATGCAAATGAAGTCAATTGCCTTGATAGGATATTTCCATATTTAATGGATGTGCAGAAGAAATAGACATGCCCTTCTCCCAAGGAGTTCATTAGAATGAGGCTTCACTCATTTAATCTTGATATTTATCTAGCAATAAAAAAATGTGATCTAAAAAAGGAACCAGGTTTTGCTTTTTAGAATCAGCTTAAAATCATCAAGACTCATTTTTAACAATACAATTTGTTAACAATTTGATATTTATAGGAAGATGACACAATGAAAAGCAGACTGTACATTTTATTAAAACAGTGTTGTAAAAGGGAAGATATATGTGTGTTATATAGTCAACAAAATTAGATTAACTAAGTTGGACCTACAACTATTATTGCAATGCAGAGAGTACATCTTCAGTGTTCCAATAATTCAAACTCTCAATTTTGCTTTTTTTTCCACTTCCAACAGTCATATCACTGCACATGCTTAGCCCTCACTTAACTGTTCTATAGTCCCCTTTTCTTAAGGCTTTTCTTTAATAGATTTCCATACTGCAAATTTTTAATTCCAATGTTTCTCAAGCTTGGCAGCTTTCAGATGTGTAGACTTCAACTTCCATACTGGCTGAAGAAATCTGGGAGTTGAAGTCCACATATCTTAAAGCCACCAAGTTGAGAAGCATTATTCAAACCGATGACTGGAGCCATTTTTGCCATATTAAGCATCCACATTCAGAGTACTGAATTAACATGCCAGCTGTAATTTAATTTGCTTTGATAACTTGTGTTCCTGAAAATGATGACAGTACTGTCTGACACAAAACAGATACAATTCTCACCAGCACTATCCATCATAGTTTTACTATTACATTATCATTCCAACAATGAAGCCAACACTAACCACTGGTCCTGGGGGACCTCTTGGTCCTATTGGGCCATCTTTTCCAGTAAAACCCTGTTTGAAAAACAATGAACATTGATCAGTTTTCTTTTTTTAGGGATAATTTTTAAGAAAATTTTTAGGCCAAGAAATCCATAAAAATATCCAAAACATTTGAAACCATAATTTCTAAATATCCCATGCTATGTGGGATCAGTAGCCATGAATTGCATAGCTACAATAAGTACATACTATTGGAATGTATCAAAGTTTTAGAAAGTTAAATATTATTGTGAATACTGGTGAAAATTTTTAATGCTGTCATAAATTATCTATTTCTTCACTGTAGATGAAAAAACTCTTTATCAGGCTTATTGCTTATTTTCCTCTTATCAAAAGTATTTGTTTCTATATGTTTATTTTTATTAATGCAGTTCCTCACTGATTTATATCAGTACAGTATAAAGCCTATCATTTCCACATCATTCCATCAGTTATTAATTTCTTCAAACTTGGTTTGATACAAACTCTGTATGTGTTGGACTACAATGTCCATCAATTCCAATCAGACCAAAGAAATCTAATCTAAAAAAAGTAATTTAATAGGTATTTAAACTTATTTAATGGGATTTAATATTTAAAACCCATTAAGACACACAGAATTAAAAATATTTAACATTGTTCAAAGCCTTTGTAAAGAATTTCCACTCTCCAGGGATAAATCAGAATAACTCACTCTATCACCTGGTGGCCCCATTGGGCCAGGAGGACCACTTAGGCCTGGTGAACCCTAGGTGAGAAAGAAAAAAAATAATTAAGACAGGATTTAGGGTCAATGCAATACAGTATCAGGGCTTTTTATTTTAATTTATAATATGTAGTTCATTGTATTACAGGATCTTTGAATTTTGACCTATGCAAAAGGGTCAAAATATATCAAAACAAGCAAATCTTTGATCTATAATTTCAGCACCCTGTATACAATTATATTTCATCTACACACTGGTTTATAGTTGTTTATAGTGTTTATTCTTTTAAAAATAAGCATATGATCAATGTTACAAATCTTATTCAGAGCTCTCTTTGAAGTAATAGCTACAAATAATCCTCATTTTATGATCAGAATTTCCATTGCTAAGCAAGGTGGTTGTTAAATGAATGGTTCCCAATTTTACAATCTTTTTTTTGCCACCGTTGTTAACAAATCACTGCAATTAAGGAGATCACATGGTCATTAAGCAAATCCAGCTTTCTCCATTGACTGTGCTTGCTGGAAGTCCATTGGGAAGGTAGCAAATGGCAATCACATGACCCTGGGAACTGAAACTGTCATAAATACAGTTTAATAAATTTCAGTGCCAAGCGCCTGAAATGTTATTCCATGACTGTTGAGATGCTCTGACAGTTGTAAATGTGAGGGCTAATTATAAGTCACTTTGTTAGTGCCACTGTAAATTTGAAAGGCCACTAAACAAATGGCTCTAAGTTGAGGACTACCTTTAATCATTCAGCATTTGTTACTCTTAGTAAAAGAAAAACCTCCTAACAACTATGGATGAGAGAAATTCAGCCATTTAACGATGGAACATTGACTGGAACTCTAGCATCTTTTATTCTCTTTCAGGATCATGCTGGTCCAGAGACAGATCAGTATTTTTTTAGAAATATATTCCCCAAACTAGGAGTAGTTTGAAGTGCCCCAGAATCAGGCCTACAAGTAGAGTGTCTTTTGTAAGTAAGGAAAATAAATAGCAAAGGAACTTACTGATCGCCCTGGTAGTCCAGGTTCCCCAGGGTTACCTTTTGGCCCTTGACGTCCCTAGAATTGAAAATGAACAGAGTGTTTATCCTCTGAAAAACAAAGCCATGGTTATAATTAACAAATGCATACTGCTATCCTTAAGCCTTTAGAACAAGCAAGAGTTTGTTTGTTCCTGTGGCATGTGTTTTTTCTTTGATTCATGCCATGAGAACTAAGCACGATGATTTATTAGAATACATTTCCACCCCATAAAGCATTAAATAAATGCCTAATCTTCTTGGATTTCTCTGCAAAGGCAAGCATATTATAAGCAAAGAAGCAGAACAAATGCAAATTCAAATAAGCACTATAACATGCTTCTATGTTTATGCAGAATCTACAAATACTGCAGTATTTAAAAATCCGATTAGTGAATTAATACACCTGAACTTACTTAGCACACACCCGAATATACTGGGAAAAAGTATGTCAAATTACTATCAGAAGGCACAGTTTATTCCATTATGCTTTGTATCTTATCCTGGCCAAACAGCTTTCTTACTTACAGGTTCTCCTGTAATGGAAAGCCCATTTGGCCCCTGTGGTCCTGGTGGTCCTTGTGGGCCAGGAGGGCCAGTATCTCCTCGAGCACCGAGTGGCCCCTGGAAATAGCAAAGAAAGAAACAGAATTGTTTCTGCTTCCAAAGAATCTCCTTAAAGATGGAGTCAAATTAAATCTTTGAAGACAAAATTTACCGAGCAATTAAACAACGTAGTTCCCTCCAGAAATGTTGGGCTACATCTCCCATCCTCCCTAGTTATGGATGATATGTCTATCATTCTGTGAAGGGAATATCTAAAGCTATGTACTTGCCAAAATTTCCTTATGGATAATGGCGGTACAAACATTTTTAAATATATGAGCATATAAGAAAAATGAATGAGAATGGAATTACTTCAAAATGTTAGGAACACAAATCTGTCACTACAGACATTATGGTAGGTAAATGAAATTCCTTCTTTTTCTGGAGAATTCACTTACATTTGGATTGCTCAGGATAGCCTTTATGAACTAATTTCACACAATCTTTAAAAGGAAAAAAAAATCTGGCAGAGTTGGCTTCCTTACTTTTTAAACTAAGCCATATTCATATGGGATTCACTAATGTAAATCCCAGTAATTTAAAAAAAGCCTATTGGGAGAAAAAAAGTAAAATGCCCTGTCTGGCATTCAGACAGGATACTATAATGAATTACAGTTTTCAGATACATAAGGTAACATGTTATATGTAGGAGGCAACCAGGAGCATCACCAGTGATAAAGATAAAGACAGCAGTTGAACGAAACCTTGCCCCTTTTGCACAAGCAGTGGTAGTGGTGACCACCATTGTAACTTACGTCTCCCCTGGCTTAGGTGGCTTCAGATGCAACTCTAACAAACAGATCTAAATATGTAAAGATATTCAAGGTTGCTTTAACACATGTGAATGTGTTCAAGTTCAATCCTACATATTTAACCCAGGTGAAATCCATTCAGGTCAGACAAGACTTTTTCCCAGGTAAGCATGTGTAAGATTTCAGATTAATTTAGCTAAATGATGGGTGAGTTATCATCAATATCACCAATATGTGGATGATACCCAGGTTTATATCTCCACCCTGGCTGCCTGAGTGATGCCATGGATGTTATCTCTCAGTGCTTTGAGGCTGTAGGGGCCTGGACAGGATGCAGTGGGCTTTGGCTCAATCCTAGCAAGACTGCGTCCCTTTGGGTGCTTGAACCTTCTGGTAACAAGGTTTTTACCACTTCTGGTCCCAGATGGGGTGGCACTGTTTCAGACAGACCCAATGCACAAACTAGGGTTCCTCCTGGATTCAACTCCTGCTGAAAAAGCAGGTGATAGCTTTTGATTATGCACCAGTTGCACCCAAACCTGAACTGGGAGGCTCTGCTCACTGTTACTCAAGCTCTCATCATCTCCCATTTAGACTAATTCAACACGCTCTACACGAGGCTGCCCTTCAGTAGCATTCAGAAGCCTCAGCTGGTAGAGAATGGCGCTGCATCGACTGTAAATGGTGTCAGCTATTCAGCACATGTAACATAACTGCTTTGGGAGCTGCATTAGTTGCCAGTGTGTTTCCAGGCACAGTTCAAGATACTGGTTGCCATCTTTAAAGTCCCTCATGGATTGGGACTGAGTTACTTGAGGGACCATCTTCTTCCAGTTGTCTTTACCTGTCCAATTTGGTCTGGCAAGATGGGCATGCTTCAGATCCCACCAGCTAACATTCACTGGCTGACGGGACTTGAAGCATGCCCATCTTGGGGATGACCAAAATTTGCCAAACATTAATTGACTGACAGGGACCAGGAGACGTGCCTTCTCTGCTCTAGCCCCTGCACTCTGGAACAGTCTCCCTCCATTGACCAGGATGGCCATGACCCTGTGGCTTTTTGGAGTGCCTTGTAGAGGTCTTGTGGCTAAGTGTCCAGACCTGGGGTCCCAAGTGTGTGAAGAGCCCTATTTCCTGGTGATGTTGATACCAATAGATTACAGTATCTCTTGGATGGTATTTGTATTTAATTTCTTTTTTGTCTTTTTTTTAACTGCTTATGATTATTTGCCACCAAGAGTCACTGGTTTGAGATAGACAGCTATATGTGTTGAATAAATAAATACTCACAGGAGGTCCAGTTAAGCCTCTTTCACCTCTTACACCGCTGGGACCTCGAGCTCCCTAAGACACAAGAAAAGAAACACATGATAATGACAGAGAGGGAGACAAAAGAGATAGACGCATTGACATCTTATGTTTTAAATTTTACATGCAGATCATCATATCTTCTCACATCTTGCTGAAGGATCTAGCACTATCCATTCTCAAAAAAGGTGTTCCAGCATAGACCAAAAAAAATCATCCACCTTTAGGATAAAAACAGTATCTATAGGTAACAAACTGCATATTTTATTTCCACAGAAGTGTAGAGGTGATTAAAAAAAGGGGAAAGGCTAAAATGAGTAGCTGCTAAATATTTGTTATTAACCACTAATACATTACAATGCATCAAAAGAAATTTCTTAAAAAAACTTGTTTGCTGTTTCTTTGAACAGTGTGCACTGATTTTCTGCTGCAATTCAGAAGACAATAAAAACAAACATCCCTTTCTCCTCATTTAAACATCCCTCAGGAGTAGCATTCATTTGATCTGTGTTAATCGTATTTAATCAGATCACCCCTTGATCACTTCCATGAAATTAGAAGAAGTTAGGAATTTTTCCCCCTGTAAAGTCTCCTTGCCCATTTTGCTCGCTTCCTCCATTACCTGAACAGGTCATTCACAAACTTGGACTAATCGTATGTGGATGGTAACACATTTTCCATGTTTGTGTTATGGAAGTGCATTGTCATTACACAGACCAGGACATGTAACTGTATCAGTTAAGAGTTATGACTAGGAAATCAACATCCAAATGATGGCCACTGACTGCAGTTGCTATGCCAAAACTAGAGATGAAATTAACTATTTGCCAGTACTAAAGATGATACAGGTACTTCACCTGTTACAACTCTGATGGAGCCAGCCTCTTAAAGTCAGAAGTTGTAAGGTCATGAGATTGACCTGTTTTATTTCCTTTTTTGCAGCAGTCATTAAGCAAACATGATGGTCATAAAACAAATGCGGTGATCATTAAGCAAATGCTGAGGCATAAAACAAACCTACTGCTTGTTATGGTGCAGTTTTGCTGAAAACTAGGTTAAGTGCCAGTTTTTGTCAAAACCATCAAAAAATAGTGTATGACCATGGGACACTGCAAACAGCCATAAATGTGGCCGTGTTCCTGAGTGCCTGAAGGGTGGTGGTGGGGCAGCCCATTGGAACTTAAGTACTAAATCCCCTTTTTCGGGTGTGCTACAACTTCGAACTTCAGGTCTGGTTATAAATCAAGGACTACCTATATTCTGGTCTTCAACAGGCACTGACTCAGAATTAGTAAAGCTTTCAGAAGTTATGTATAGACATAAGCATTTAGCTCATCACCACAATATGTTGATTTTTACTTACACCAGGTCCTGGAGGTCCTGGAGCTCCCACACTGTCTTGTACACACGTACAAGCATTTGGCAATGATGGGCATTTTGCTTCATCCCTCTGAAATTTAAAACAGAACCTTTCATTTTTAGAACGATCTTTACTGGCGGAGAAAATAATTGTGATCTTATAGGTGGATAATTTACATTATATCGATATCTCATACCAAAGTCCAATAAAATTCAGCATCAACAAGGTTGTTTCCAAGTACTTCTTTAATTTGGAACATCATATGAGGGGGGGAGGGATCAGCCATGATAGTCTTGATATTTATATCAAGTGCATAAATGCTCAGCTGAGAAAACACATACTTTACACATATTTATAGCACTCTGTATTTACTTCACATATTTCAGGATTTATCCTACAAATATATTCTAAGACTGAATTCTACTAACTCCCATAACAATTAACATTTTAAGTTAAAGTAAGATACAATTTTCATTCAGTAGAAAAATATCTAAAATTATTTTAATACAATTTCTATTTTACACTCAATATGAACTCAAACGTTGCCCTATATATTGATATATATAGTTATGAGGCGAAGCAGTAGCTTTCCTATGATCTGCCGCTAATATTAAAGTAAGAAAAATATAAATCCTGCTGTATCTTGAGAGTTATCACTGTTTGTATTCTATTTTTTAGAACACTGGGATATAAAGCAAAATCATATGATTAAGTAACACAAATTGGTCTTAGCAAGTCTGAAAAAGATTCAGTAAAGAAAGATATTTCTATGGAAATCTTCTGAAGCACAGTCGCTAAAATCACTGAATTATTCCAGTAAGGTTGTGTATTTATTTTTCTCTTCTCTGCCTGCTTGTTTTTTCTAACCCATCTCCCTGCATTGGAGATTTATTCTCCCTCTCTTTCAAAATGTACTTGTCCGTTGCATATTAACACAAATACCACTGGCTGATTTTTGCCTAATATTCTACAATAACAGTAGCTACAATTGGTAGTTTCACTATCTGAAGGTTCCACCCAAAATCCACAAGAGATTTATTTTTAAAAAATGGTAAGTCAAATTTGTGATGAAAGGTAAGAGAATATTAGGTAATTTTAGTATTTTTTTTAAGAATACCATCCTAGATTCTGAAAACAGAATGGAATGCGAGAAGGCAGCTGAACCGCTTTTTTCCACAACACTGCTGTCTGGAATGGAATATTTAGAATATGCTCTGGTAAAGTTACATTCCTGCATTCATTATGATTCAGAATGCCCTAGATACTTTATTATTCCCCAAAGTGATCATTTAAATCTTTTATCCCACTCTGTTCTCTTAGAGGAACAAGCTCAGACTCCTGATACAAAATATTAAAATTGTCAAAACATTTCCTATAAGTTTACCTTTGAAGGAATATCACAGCATCTATCTCTGCTGGTCCAAACTGCATTGCACACAATGTCAAAGTTCTGTATATCGAACTATAATCAGAAATAGAAGTATATTTAAAGTTATGTCTGAATGAATCTTCAATTACTGAATCATGCAATTTACTAGTTCAACAAAATAAAACATTGCCTTTCTTTCAGATATGCCAGCAAAGTGTTATTCCTATTACCAACTGATGACAATAACACAGGACCCTAAGGAAGTGGTCACAAAGTAGCTTACTTCAGGTCCCCGTGATACCTCACAGGGTTCCTCTAAAACTGGATTAATTTGTAATGGATAACTTTGAGGAAAGGGAAGAGGCGATGCTGCCTAGAAAACCATCAGAGGCAGGAGCCCAGAATCATCTCACAGTCAAAGAAAGAAACTTAGGAAGGACCCTAACGGGTCTAGCAGTTAAAAATGGTGAGTGGGAAATTTGTACTTTCAGACTTGCAAGCTTCTGTTAATGTAGCCTAACAATAAAGTAGATTTAGCTCATCTACTCTGTCTGGTATACCCAGGAAGGCTGACATTAATGCATAACTGTCCTTCAAGAGCTCTGCAAATTACTTGAAATAACAAGCAGCCCTCTCCCTGTTCCTTTATTGAGACAGAAATGTTTCCTACCCATTCACCTTTCCCAACATGCCCATATACACACAATCTATCTGTCTAAAACGATTCCTCCTAAGAGGCTGCTAATGAGCTGACTGGAAGGAAAACCTGAATTCTGAGACAATTACCAAAAGGAGAAATTCAAAAGCTTTCCTTTCACCATGGTATCAAAATCGGTTAGCACAGTACCCTAACCCTAGCAAGCAACTAAAATTTCATTTCACGGCTTATTCTTACACTAGATTGTGTGAAACATGAAATGACAATTAGAAAGCATGAGAGGCACCTTCCATAAAGGGTGGGGACACCAATGAGCAGAGAAGGAACACACTGAAGCATGTATTTCACCCTGCTTTGAAGCAGTAGGAAAAAAGCATTTCCAAAGTACCCAAGAACCACAAGGCACTTTGTATTGCTTGTTATGTATTAACGTTAATTTTATGTTGATCTTGTGGAATGGACAGCTGTGTACAGAACAATAGTGACACAGCAGAATCATTACAGTGGGAGGTGCTATTTATCAGATTTCCCCAACCTTAATGCCTTCCAAATATATTAAGAATACAATATGCAGGATTCCCAAGAAGCATGGCCACTGACTGATGTTTATCATAAGCAATGGAAGTTACTTAAAATAATAAACATATTGTTCCCAGCCAAAGATGTTGCGACTCTTATGACTGAGTCATCCAACTGACTCAAAGATTGATGCTACTAAAAGAGAAGTTATGTTTCTATTCTAAGACAAATATTGTGGGAATATTTTAACGAACATGGGGGAATTTTGATGGAAACCAGCAGTCTGCATATAATCCATGCACTCTATCTGAACTCAGACAACTGAGAATTTTTTTATCAAATTTTTAGAGCTACAGCTTTTGGGCAAAAAGGAACTTGAAAACTCAAAACATTCCTTTAAAATACTTGTATGATATTTCAATCACTTGACTTTAAGCAGCATACAGGCTAAAAACCAGTAGTATAAAAGTGATATATATATAACAGTACTAATAACAACCACAATAATCAGCATCATAGTAGATTAACATCTACCTCAGGTGTAACTCAACGCACTCCTTATTATTAAAAACCCACCTTTTAAAGAGAGTATTGGGCACTAAGGAGTGAGGAGAGGATGTCTTGAATATCAGGAGTCAGATGGAGATTTTATTCTGTGTGGCAAGGCATTCCATAAGAGGAGACTCTAGCAGAGAATCCTCACTTCTATGTTCTTTCCCACCTCACTTCACATGAGTTGAGGTGATGGTTTGGAAAGCCACAGAAAGACAGAACAGCATTTCAGTCCCACTCCCCTATCTACTTGACTTCTGTCTCATACATTAACCTGACTGAAAAAAGATCCAGATAATCTATTTTTAATAACAATCTGCATTTATACTATATAAAGCTCCTATTTCCAATGCTAAGTAGGTTATATGTCTCCCAATCCCATTCATTCAACCAGGATGTGAATTCAGAAAACAATTTAGGTTTTCAGATTAGATTTCAGGAAAGTTTGGGGTTATACTAGTAAAGGGAGAATCCACCCTGCTGGCTGAAACTGTTATGATATTTTTAACGTAGACTTAAAATTTAATTTATAAAAATAATTACTTACTGGTGCTGTTTTCTTATCACCTTTCTGTAATTTACCAAGGATTTCATAGCCATCAGTTGTGATATTTCCAGCTTCCTTAATAGGCTTTTCCATAATTTCAATGCAATCAACATAAATCTTAGCACTTGTGGGTGTTATAACAAGATGAACCTAGAGAAAAATTATTCCGAAGAAGCATAACAAAGACCATGTTAATTCTTCATGATTTTAGAAAGATATTTTTAATTCAAAGTATAGTTTAACTGTTTACAGAAATTGTCCAAAATCTTGAAGGTCAAAGGGAACAAATACATATGAGTTTTCTGTATTTATGGATAAAAGTATCTTTTTTAAGGAAAATGGTAGCTCCATCCATGCACTCTATGGAAATGTATTCCAGACAATAAAGAAACAGTGACTTTGTATGCAGAGGTCTGGATGAAAGGTGCAATAATCTATACTAGCATATGCTATGAACCAATGTCACTAATGACTGTAGAAATAAAACAGTAACTGTAACTTATGATAAAGAAAAAAATATAGGAAATTTTTTTGTTGCTGCTGTCCCTTGTTCCAAAATTTTATTTTTCCATAACCAATACAAGTCGTTCCAAAACTCTCTCTTATTCATAGAAACTGAGTAGCAGAAATGAAATGGAGTGGAAATGACATTTTCCATTTTTTCTAACACTAGACTAAAAATGTAAAATGATATTTTTACTCATTATACATTTTGGAGAAACTTCCCTGTGATCAAATAGCATCTTTCTGCCAGATATCCTTTTCCAACTGTACAGTTATAAAACTGACTTATAATTATGTACAATACCTACATACATACATGTATGAATGAATGAAAATATCAAAATTATTCCCACTATATTTTTGTAAGCTTTGTAACCACAACAGTCTTCATACATAATGCATATCTGATACATTTTAGAAATGAGAAATATGTAGAAATATGTTAGGGTAAAAAATATCCTTCCTTTGGAGTCCATATAGAACCAAATGCTACAGGACCCATCAAATTCTGACTCCATAAGAAATGGAAAACCACTCCAAATTAACGTTCGGCTTCCAGGCAGCAGTTTAACACATATCCTGTTTGATTGATGGTGAAAACTCATGAATCGTTGAAAACCCATCAAGTGACATTTTACCATTTTAACATCCATATCTACGATTAGTGCATTTTTTTTTAGTTTACTTATAATCATACAGCTTTAAACTCAAGGCACACTTAGAACTGGATCAGCAGGAAAGAACATAATTAAATATTTTAAAATATTTGTTGAACAAAAAGATTTTCAATGATTTCAGATAAAACGATTCAATAATATTTATTTAAATAAGTTTAAATTTGATTAATTGGGTTCACTCAGTACATATGCTGAAGTCACACTGTTATATCGTGAATTAAAACACTGTAAGACGTTTAATCTATCCATTACCTATTGTGTGTTTTATGTTTGCCTGTGAGTGTGTTACTTGCTGCATAGATGTAATATCTCTTAAAACTCTAGACACTTTTTATGGTATAATAAAATGCTAACAGCATCTTTTGCTATAATCTAATAGGATTAACTAGGTGGCCATGCAACAGGGCAAACCCCCCTTGTCTGCACCAGCTCCTGCCAGCCTAGCAGCTCAAAAGCATGTAAAAAATGCAAGTAGATAACTAGCCACCACCTTGGTGGGAAGGTAACAGCGTATAGTTGTGCTGGCCACATGACCATGGAAGTGTTTTTGGATGGACACTGGAAATGGAGATGAGTACCGTCCCATAGAGTCAGCCACGACTGGCAGGGGAAACCTTTACCTTTTTTAATAGGATTAATATCCTACCGCCAGAGGTGAGGTCTGCGCCCACCCTTATGACCTTCCAGAAGAGCCTTAAGACCTGGCTCTGCCAGCTGGCATGGGGCTCTGATGGGGACACATCATCTTGGAGGT
>JANHZU010009229.1:196094-208434 GCA_032468055.1 Acrochordus granulatus | reverse complement strand
GTCTGAATTTCTCCTCTTGTATCCTTGTTAAAGAATGATAACACTTTGCTGGATGCTAGGGAGAAATGCATTATATTATAAATATGGATAGTTCCTTATTCAGCTGTATAATGTTTCAAATTAAATCAGATTAATTCCAAAAGATGCAATGGACAGAAACATAGCACCTGCCTCTAATTTTTAAAACAGCTATATCTTTTTATTGTAGCTCAAAGTAGCTCCTTAATCTATCCACACCTATTTCCAAACTGATTGATAAGGCTATTCCTTTTTACCAGTTCCTTAATTAGGATTGCTATATAAATAACTCACAGAAATACACTGTTAGAATGGCTGTTAAAACAAGTATTATGGAGCTTGCTAGCAACACAAAAATATTAGTATTAATTTTATGACATTAAAGACTATAAGGTTAAAAGGAAGTGATTGCTCAATTTAAAAAAATTCTAAAATGTGGAATCTCTTCATAATTTTAGGTATTATATTCTCTACAAATATAGTTCCACACAGTGTAAGTTATTTAATCAACTGATTCTGGTAATCCAAAGTGATGCTTTGAATGAAACATTGAGTTGAGGTGCTTACTGCAACATAAAATGTCTATGACTGAAACATGAGAGAACATTAGAGGAAACGTATTGCAATTTTGAACCTGTCAGTTACTAAGTCAGAAACTGCATATCATGTGGAAGGATCATGATTTATGGCACCTGAAGGAAGGCTTTTCCAGTATAAATATGAAAGTGGAACTTCCTAGTACATTTACTCTTTTTAACATACAAGTAGAATAGGGTTAACTAAAGCAATACCTCATATCCACTGAGAGTTCACAAATACTGAAAAACCTTACCGCTGCTGCTGGCAGGCTACCCATCTTTAGTTGGACTCACAAAGGAGCACCTGAGATAACACTCAGATGAACAAAAATTTTACCTAGCCTAATTTTGTAAAAAATTATTTAGAGTATCATTTCTGGTCAGAATTATTAGAAGCTCTTTCCCCAAACTGTTGCTTCCTAATTCTCTAAAAACCTACATCTTTAAAGTTCATATCAAAGCGCTGGCTGAATTGCTTCATAGAAAGATTGCATTAAACAGCTGTGGTTTGGCAAACCACATCCCATGTAAATATTATGCAGAATTGCACTGTGATGGCAAATTAGTTGCAATCTGCCTTGCAACGTTCTGCTCAGCTGATTTTTGATACTGAATATGCTATGTCTGTCGGAGTAAAATCATACATACATATGTAAATATTTTAACTATGAAATATTCAAAAAGTAAAACATCATCTATGGGGAGCGTGTCCTTACGGTCAAGAACAACTCCAACTTGTGGCTTGTA
Source organism: Acrochordus granulatus (assembly GCA_032468055.1). Taxonomy (NCBI): domain Eukaryota; kingdom Metazoa; phylum Chordata; class Lepidosauria; order Squamata; family Acrochordidae; genus Acrochordus; species Acrochordus granulatus. Next base: position 207,091 of record JANHZU010009229.1, on the reverse strand, counting down.
ATCTCTGTCTGTTATCTGCCAAATTGCAAATGGTTCATTAGAGGTTTCCGAGAGAAGACGGAATAAAAATATTATAGTGTAAGCCCTTGGTAATCCATCTGGATGGATGTCCCTATTAAAGAAAGCAGAAACATATCCCTCACCAAAAATGCATGATTAAAAATACTAAGGCAACTCATAACACTTAATATTTATTACAGTTAAAAGGATTGTGTGAATGCCAGTGTACTGTTTGATAGACACTGCTCACGATTCTTGTTTAGCAGCTGATCATTCATTCCCCTAAAAGAGTATCTAAAGACTCAAAAGGAATTCATCTTTATATATAAGAATTAAATATTTTCTCAAAATGAGAAAAAGGCTAATTTAAATTTTCCATATTATTCAGTATGTTTCAGAGCCCATTCTTCCTTCAAATTCATTGAAAGGTATTATGAAAATCTGCTAGAATTAGATTTAAAGCTAAAATTTCACAAGCTGAAATTTTCTTTTCTTTTGGAGTGGGGAAGGACGAGGGAAGAAGGATATAGTGCTTATAACATCAACAAAATAGTTTATGATTATTAAATAACCAGATTTTTCAAAATAAGAATAAGGATCTTTGAGAATCATTTCAGTGATACACATTCTTGTGTATCAACGATAACAAAAAAAAAATCTGGAGGAAAAGACCAACAGCACTGGGAATGCAGTCAGAACAGAAAAAAATATTATTTTGACTGATAATGGTTCTCTCAGATCTCAAGAGATTATTCTCTGTGAACTTCTTTAATGCAAATGTAGAAGGATTTCAGAATATTTACCTAGACCATGAATGGAAGACTGATGTGAACCAGCAACTAGAATTATCCTATTCTCTGCATGTAATTATTGCCGTTAATGTATTGGAGATGAGGCGGGGAAGGTTTTTGAGATGTTTCTCTGAGACACTGAGTGGAAAATGCACTCAATCATACACTGTATTATGAAACCTGTTCTGAAGATTTAGGTATCAGTAAGGGAGCTGTTAAACTGGGATTAGTTCATAAAATATCAATCCTCTTTCTGCTGTTTCCAATTCATTTCTGAACATCAAGTGTTGATGTTGGCTTTTAAAGCTTCAAGTGTGAGAAATTCTGGGAGTTGAAGTCCATGCATCTTAAAAGTTGCCACAGTTGAGAAACACTGACATAAAGGGCTATTTCCTTCCTATGCATGTGCCCAAACAAACAGATAATCTTCAAAACATTTTCTCTGAAAGTTGTGCAAATGGTTCGACAGGTAGCTACACAAAAGAGGGTCTTCTCAGTTGCAGCATTCTCACTATAGAATGCTGTCTTGAAGGAAGTTTACCTGTTACCCACATTATTTTTTCAGTGCCAGGTGACATTTCTTTTTGTTCCAGATATATTAGGATTTAAGTCCCAGACTGTTTAGATAATTATAATGCACTGTATAGAATAGCTATTTTATGTATTTTATTTCCCACACTGAATTTTTTACTTCAATTTATTTAATGAAAGGCTCCAAAAGAGTGTGTGTGTATATATGTATGTATAAACATATATTACTTTGCTACAAGATTTATACATATACTTTCTCTGCGTATATGTATCTTGTAGCAAAGTAATATATTGTATTTCTTACCATTGATAGCAAGGATTCAGCATTCAATCAATTCTATGCTCTGTACAACTACATCCAGTCAATTTTCCCATTAGAAAAGCCTCCAAGAAAAATAAGCAATATACTCACACAGTGGGTTGGCGAACAAAAGCATTTTTATTAAGTCTGTATGCCACATAGCTCGGGAAAGATCCTGACTGCAAGGAAACTCCAGGTACTGAAGCAAAATGTTTTTCTGTTAAATTGTAAGCTTCCAGCATCCTGAAGCCTTTATGACAGAACAAATAGAAAAACAGAAACAACAGTGGTGGAATTTAGAAACAGTGAACCGAGACATTACTAAATTGGAATATTTGTGTATTGTATTATTTCTTACCAGGAGAAGTGTATCCATCTAAGTACATGAGAGGACAAGCTGGAAAAAAAAGGTGAGGTCATGAATGAGCAGTGGTATCGCTATTAGCAGAAGCAGAAATTAGCCTGCAAACAAATGTCCTCCAGAAATGCAAAACTACAAACATCACCATTCTGAGCCTTCTTCAATATGTTAACTATGGTTGATGAGTTTTGAGGTCAAGACTGTTTTCTTGGCACCAGGATAGAGAACATTAGGAACTTTTCAAAGAGTAATTAGACAGGTTTATATATCAACAATTGCTTTTTATCAATCTATTTCCATTTTCATCCCCATATGCAATGATCTATATGTGCATCTATTCTGATAGATTCCATAATACAGGCTATAAGTAAATCTCTCCATCAGACATAAAAAATACAGAAATATCCCTGAGAAAAAGAAAGGAGCTCCCTGGTTCAACTCAATATGCTATTGCAACTCAAAATATACTATTAGATTATTCCACTCCATCTCACTGAAGAACTCCAAGATAAGGATGGCATGAAAAGGTTATATGCTCATACTAATTTTAGGAAAACAGCATGTTGTCTTCTAATGAGTCAGAGCTTTAGGCCATTAGTCTCTATGTTTTCCACAACAATCATTAATGTTTTTCCAAAACATAATACATTTTTGTATTAGCACCATTCCAAGCCATATCTGGATATTCAAAGGATATGCCTGAGAACTCCTATTTGCAAAGCATGCATTCCCGTGACTGACTCTTCCTTTTTGATTGTATTACAGTGAGGAAAAATATTTATAAAATAGCAGGTATGTTGTAATTATGATTTAGACAGGATTAAATATATTAACCTATTCTGAAAAAAAGATTACAGGAAGGCTCTTTTACTTACTTGAGGTAGCTGTCTCACAAACAAAGGTGATAAGGTTATCTTCAATCTTTTCAAAAGCATCAAAATCATCAACTATAAAGACATGACGTTCACTTGGCTGACTAGCCATTTTGGCTAGTTCATGGTAATCAACATCCGCTACACCAATAACAAATACACTGAATCCTGCAAAGACAATATTGATTGAAATAATACGAGCATAGGAATATTTCTCCAAATATTCTTCTAAAGAGAAATGCTCAGTGACTCCCATATTAGGGTAACAATCTGATACTGCCCAGGTTTCTGGGGGTTATAGCTTTCAGAAGTCTTAAGGAGAACATCAGAGAGTTGCATTACAATATTGAGAGACAGTTGGATATAGTGGTGAGGGAGGCTGTCAATTGTATTCCTGCCTTTGACACAAAAGCTGATCAGTCTCTTTCAGCCCAACAACCCAATCAACCTCACAGGGTTGTTGTTGTGGGAAAAATAGGAAGAGGGAGAAGTATTAGGTATGTTCACTGCCTTGAGTAACTTATCAAGTGATAAAAGTGGGATAAATGGATAGGAATATATACAAAGATAGGCAATATTTCAAGTACTCTGAACAATGCAGTAATTCAGGTACAAGTGGCCATGAAGCACTTACAATCTTAACTGTACATTATTCCAGCCATCCATAATACAGAATCTGATATTTGATAAAGCTTGCAGAATTATGCTCCCATTAAATCTTGTTACCCACTTACCAGACTGCTGTATGACAGCTGCGGCTTTCTTCACTTCATCTTGTGACCGACCATCTGTTACAACAACAAGGACTTTGGGAACACCTTTCCTCATACCTTTTTCCCATGTAAGTACCTTGTCTTTGATAAATGCAAGCGCTTTTCCTATGAATCAAGACATATTTTTATTTAGTGATCTTCCTGAAACCATTAGTTGAGATTACCTGAGAAACCATTTCACCCCAATGGGATTGGACCACCCCACTTGTTCTGGCAAAAAGAACATACTACAGATCCTATTGGTCAAGGTATTCTGCCTATGAGGTCGAAGAGAAGGGTCTTTTCTGCTGTGACTCCTGCCTCTGGAAAATCGTGCCCCTCAAAGCGAGATCCGCCCCCATTCTCTTGACCTTCCATAAGAGCCACAAAATCTGACTCTGCCAATTAGCCTAGAGCCCCAATGAGGGTGTACCACACTGGTAGTTAGTGGACTAGGAAGAAAATCCCATCCCCACCCAACTGCTTTCTGTTTTTTAACTGATTTAATTGTTGCTCAATTTAATACTTAATGTTTTGTACATTAGTTTTTATGGTATTATAAGCCACCCAGAATCACTTTGCATAAATTCAATAAATAAAAACATAACAATATAACTGAGGGGAGGAAGTAGACTAACACTGCAATACATTCTTAATTAAAGCCAATGCCATAATAGAATGAATAAAAACTTGTTTCTTGAAAATAATATTCAGCAGTTATACTAAATTACCTGTTTTTGTGTTCCCTCCTCTGTACTGAACATACTGAAGTGCTCCCAGGGCTTGTGCCTTATCGTCATATGTATTCAGATTGAACTCAGACTTTGGATCATCACTGTATTGAACAAAGGAAACCTAAAATGAAAAACCAAAAATATATTGTTGAAGAAAATCTTGTTCAGCAGCACATATTCAATAACTTGCATATCTTAAATCTTATATATAAACATATACAAGCACATCCTTTATATTAATAATTATGGATTTTTAAATATTTGCCTGACCTCTTTCTTTTGTTAGTGGCTCATTTAGGGAATTTTAAATTCAAAAATTTAATTTTTCTTTTTTAATTTAAAAAGTTAAAAAAGAAAAAGGAGAGGAAAACTGAGAAAAAGCTCTTTTCCTTTTTACTTTTGTTACACATGATGGGATTTTTAAAACTCAAATTGCCATATTATAATTATAGTACTCATTTGAAAGATATCATACAAAAATAAAGCAATTTATCTTGCTTAATATTTAAGAAATAACTAACCTGAATTCCAGAAGGATTGATTAGGTCAAATGCACCAATTGTGTTGAAAACAAATTTTACTACTTTGTTGAAATTTTCATCCCCAATACTCCAGGAAGCATCAGTCAAGAAGACTATATCAGCTTTGGCACCTTTACATACTAAAAGATACATTCGATTCAGAAGTCATTCAGAAGATGCAGCACACTAAAAAATATGCTGTAGTAATTATCAAACTTTTTAATGTGATATACTATGCAAAAGATTTCTAAAAACCAATATTCTCTATTTGGATTTATGTAAAAGAAATTAATACACTTATGTACACCAATTCTGTCCACAAAACAAAATATAAAACACTAACTTGAATGTATAGATACACAAAAAATAGCAAAGATTTAATGCCATTTTGAGCATAACTTCATTGTTTACAAGCTATGATTATTCTTAATTATAGTTCTTTAAATCAAGATAAAACTCCAGAACTCTTAATTTTTCAGTTTTAAATTTTATAGACATCGAAAAACAAATACTTACCATCACGTGCAGGTGGAATTGTTGGAGGTGGAGGTGGTGTAGGTGGTTTTGTTGGAGGTTCAGTTGGCTTGATTACTAATGGAAATCAAGAAAAATAATTTGCATTTCCTCAAGCTGGGGAATAACATGCCCATAGCAAAACTACAGTAAGCAGTTCTCTTGGCTGATCAAGTGTTACATGTTTACTAACAAGTTCCATCAAAAGGTTGAATCTTCCTCTCTACTAAAGTATAGCTCAAATGTATTTCAGTTGAGGATGAAGCAAGTACATTGCTGAATGCTCCCTCCTGCACCTCTTTCTCCATGTCTATTATCCTGATGGACAGGACACAGATGCAGATATGGGCCAAAGATAATCAAATCAATCAATAATCAAAGGATCACCTTTGATGTTCCTCACAATCCATCTTCCTTACTCATGACTTGGAAGTGGATTGCACTTTCATGCTACTATGTTTGCAGTGTTGCCTTAAAAATAACATGTAAGGAGCTTGTATGTATTAAAGTTAACTATTCTGTCTTGCAAATAAGGTGAGGAATGGGGAAAGGTTGAGAAGTATCAAACTCCTGATTGCAGTAAGGTACAGAAGAAATTGGTAGTAAGGATTGCGGTCTCTTCTCAGACTAATGCCACATGCTATGCAGCTTTACTGAGAAGAAATTCACACTGAGCTCTGAGATTCAAGCACCAGTTCAAAAAATTACAAACCAAATGTCATAAGATTTTTTTAGCCATGGTTTGTTAAATATCCCATAGTGATTTCATTTTAGTATAATACTGTATTAGGCATGATGGATGATTTGCATATCATGCAAAGCCTCAACATTCCCAGATATGGCTTAGCTTTACATATGAACCAGGCTATTTTTGTCTGGCAAGCAGAATGTGAAGACTGAAATCCAGCTGTTCTCTAGCAGTATGGCTAATCACATAAAATAAATATATTTCTCAATTCATGAATGAAGGGAATTTGCGTTTTTGAAAAAAACATTTTTACTAAATCAGTGTTGTATTTTTTTTTACTGCCTTTCCTGTCATTTTGGGACTTACATGTGTGTTCTTTTGTAGACACTGGAGGTCCTTCAAGATTTGGAGTCTGAACAAAGACAGTAGCATTATATTCAGTGTCGGGTGAAAGCCCAGTGAAGCAGTGACTAGTTTCTGATCCACGAACTGTTATTTCTTGACCTCTAGATCCTGTATGCAGGTAAGAATAAGAATGCTTAATTTGTAGAACTTATATATAAATCACTACTTGTAAGCAGCATGCAATAATACAGCACATGTCACAAAGAAATGAAATCATTGCAGAGAAACATTACCAATTCTACTGAAAAATGTTTTGTTTTTATTCTTGTAAAACTCTTAGAAGAAACCATGGCGCATCTGGTTTGAAAGTTGGTGAATAGCACTGTCAGAATATGAAAAAATGTGTGGAATATTTAGTCTCCAAAATGGCACATGGGGAAAGCATTGTTTAGCAAGCAATATTCTTAATTATGATATGGGAAAGTTAAATTTAATACTTGTTTTCTCCTGCTTCAGAGTTCCTTAATGCTCATATGTATCTTCTCTTTCCAAAATAAAACAGGAAATGAAAGTACTTTCTAATCTTGTAACAGATTGTTTGTACACCTGTGTTTCAAAATTATTTATCCATATCATGCAACAAATAGGATTCGTTATTTGCAATACCAGGACATAATTCATATTAATTACTGAACTATAACACTAAGGAGAATGATAAATGTAGGACCAACTAGGGCAAAATGTGTTCAGATCAGGTGTATAAAATTTGTAATAATCTGATAACTTATTAGAAGTAGATGATTCCCATGGAATATAGAAAGTACAAAGAATCCATACTATAGTTTAAGGAACGCCCTGTGGAGCACAAGCGCATTCTCTCACTGCTAAAAATAGATAATTTGCTTGGAATTCTTGGTGAATGGGAAGCATTCAAGGCTCATTCTCTCTCTCTCTCCAGCAACCAACCTAGCCAAGAGTTCCAGAGTGGCTCACATCCCTGTGCCTGAACCTAATTAAAAAGACAGTTTTCTGGTTAACACCATCCATCTTCAGAAGAAGCAGAAAAGGTATTTGTCAAGCATGTGATATCATCAACTGTGTATCATATATTGTATCAAAGACAAAAGAAAAGTTAAAAAATAGATCTATTTCTTGGAAGACAATATGCATAAGTTAATACTGTTTGGCAGGCAACATGTTGAATACCAGCATATGTTAGATACAGTTTTGGCCAGGTTTATTTATTAAATGTATACCTCTCTTTTCTATTCAAGAGAGAACTTAAATCAGAAACAAAATTTTTTTTTGAAGAGTATCTGCTAATCAGAGATATTTAAAAATATGAAGGACCCATTATCAAGTGATTACCAGGATTTATAAAAGTATAAATATGTATAAAAATTATAAAAGTAAGAGATAGTTCTTATTAACATTCTATGGATTTCAGTTGCCTTCCTGCTCCTTAGTACTAATTGTTTTCAGTAGTTCAAAACGCACAGTTTGAATAATTGGAAAATTCAAAAACACAGCAGAGATATGAAGGAAGAAACAGTTGTCCTGCAGTTGAAATAATGCTTCTTTTGCTGGAAACAGCAAAGTTCCATATTTATTTATTGGCATTATTTATAACAACTCCAACCTATACAGACTTGGGTAATGAACAACTTAATTAAAATGTGCTGAATAATTTAAAAGGATCAAGAAATAGTCTGTAAATTAGTTGTGATATGTAACCAATATTTCATCTAAAACTATAGTTACCATCAGTTGGATTTAGCTTCAGTCTGTAAGAAGAGGCTGACCGATGAGCTGACCATTTGATACAGAAAGTGTCCCATCCCACATTATAACTTGTTATATCAGAAACATTCAAGTACACTGTGGAGAAAATAAGAAAAAGTTCCATTAACCATATGAGGGTAAACTAGATAAACTCTCTAATTATGACAAATCATACTAAGTCTTTCAGCACTAGGGTTACCAGATGTCCAGCAAAAAGAGAACACGCCGAATTTTTTTGTCCTCATGTCCTAAGTCTGGCAGGCATAGTCTTAAAATCAAAATATATAGTGGTGGGGGAAAAGCTTTGGCCTTACATGTGGTGCCTTGATCAACCAAGGGTTCGCTAAGTCCAGACTCGTACTGAGCATATACTTGCACATCGTAAGATGTGCTAGGCAATAGATTGTGCAAAGTATATGAAGTCACTTCTCCAACAAACACCTCCATGGGCTCATCTGAACCTTAGAAGAAAAAAACACGGAAAAGAACATTAACGTCCAGTCCTATACATTAACATAAAGAGACACTTTATAATGAGCCTGACAATTAACTCATCCAGCGGAGAATTCCAACTTATCTACTTGCATTTTGCATGCTTTCGAACTGCTAGGTTGGCAGGAGCTGGGGAGAATAATGGGAGCTCACCCCGTTATGCGGTGCCTGGGTTTTGAATTCAGGATGCCGACCTTCCAGCCGACAAGCCCAGCATCTTAACCACTAGGCACCATGTCCCAAAACCTATTTTGCTGGTAGCAGTCCTCTGGGAATGTAAGTAGAGGCCTGTCCTGTAAAACCATATCAAGGATTGTTGTGATAACACTTCTTGAAAGGTGCTGATAATATTCAATCTCAAAGCTGTATTTGCATGTGGCAGCCCAGCATTTGCAGTCTTACCGACAGTTTTATAAACAATTTTATATCCTAAGACAGGAGATGGGGCAGGATCCCAGGCCACTCTGAATCGAGTATACCATTCATCAGAAATACGTATATTCTGAGGAGAAAGGAGCCCAACTAAAAACAAAAAGAATTAAATGAATAAAGTTAGAAAAAAAGGCATCTGATAAACTCTAATGCCAAGTCTATTTTTTTACTCTTTTTAAAATTTCCTTTTTTCATTGAAATCTTTAAAATGGCTCATAATTATTTTATTCTTCTCCAAAACTGCAAGAACTAATTGGATCCAATATAAATTATTTTTAGGAGAAAGTTATACAGAGAACTTAATATCTATCTTTATTAGTATTGTTTAATTTGTGTTTAATTCTTTAGGCAGAGTAGTTAGCTTTATAGTTTGACATGTACAAAAAAGAAATGTACAATAATTGTTATAAGCTCAAATATAATGATAAGTCTAAAACTTCCATATCAAAATAAATAAATATAATTTACAATTATGGAGACTAAATTAAAATTGAATACTTTGAGCACTATTATATTGTCAAAATCAGATTATTATAGATAATTTGAATAATATACAGTATTTAAATATTTTCAATAAATATTTTCAGAAATGTAATGGATACTTTCAGAATTCCCCTATATACTATGTAAGATATGTTTTTCACCTTGGGTTGACCAATGTTAAATTTTGCCTCTAACAACTAGGCTTTTCAGAGAAATTTAAATTGGTTTGGTGGGGTAATTTGGAGTACAGTAGTTTTTTATTTTTTTCCTTGCAAACATTAAACTGTCCTTCAATGTCACCTGAGATAGCAATAACATTAAATATACCTGTTTTTCCATTTCCTGTCACTTGTCCACCATCTCCATCATCATAAACTGCTACAACTGTAATTTTATACGGTGTATCTGACTGCAAAGGCTGCAGCAGTACATGGTTTATTCTGCCAGGTACTGTTGTCTAAAACAAAATACAATCAGGCTAATATTGTACATTTAACAGATTAGCAATTGGAAATAATTTATCAGTTACACAAGTTGTAATATATAAATAGACTGGACCAAACAAGAAAATATACTTTTATTTTGGTCCACCCATCACATTAAGTACATGTTGGGTAGTTATGCCTATTTTTAGTAAATGTATTAAATTGAATATTTTTATATCATAATGGTATGAATCATCCAAAGATATAGCTTCAAACACAAAGATTAAAATTAATACTGGATTTATTTTAGTTAGGAGATTGTATACTGCCTAAAACTTGGTTTATACTTCTCCGCAACTCTGAGTAGGGGCTGATGTGTATCTATGCAGCACAGGTGTTTTGGGGTAAGTGGAGGTTCCAGATGGTCACAGACAGTTGAACATACACACCTCTCAAATCTTAACTGAACATTGTGCCGAGCTGTGCATCTTGCACACTGATTGGTCCACTCCTGCTAGGAGGCAGGTGGAAGACAACTTTGTTGCTTGAGCACCCCTTAGCCAGAACATTCATGTTCACAGGAGTATGAATGGGACAGCTGTGCAACCCTCTCCGAATAGCAGATGTGTATGGTCACATAAATGCATTTGTGGAGAAGTATAATCCAGCCTTCATCAATGCGGACTATAAGTGGATCACAGTTTTGTAATATATATAATAAAATCAGTAATAAAACAAAGAAATATAACAATGCAATAATATCGTCTTATTCTCCCCAGGTTGACCCAAAGATTGGCCATTAATGTTTTTCTTTCAAAGTGATTGAAATTCTATAGTGAAAAATGTTTTATAGAGACAAATGTTTTACACTACACATTTTTTCTTCAAGTATAAAACTAATACAGTGGGGCAAAAAAGTATTTAGTCAGCCACCAATTGTGCAAGTTCTCCCACTTAAAAAGATGAGAGAGGCC
>JANHZU010009229.1:179328-189569 GCA_032468055.1 Acrochordus granulatus | reverse complement strand
ATTTTCACTACCACTGTTAAATAAAGGTTTCTAACTTTCTAGGTCTAAATTAATTTCTCCTAATTAAACTCATTTGACAGGTTTAAATCTGAAATGTGTTCCTTTCTCATTCAACTCAAATACGTGGACCATCCAGTTGTGAAACAAAGATGGGAACACTTATAAAGAATGGGAAGATGAAGCGTTAATACATGTGTATTAAGCACAGTGAATGGCAAAGATGACCCCTAAAGTACCAAGCTTTAAAATGTCAACACAAAGGGATTTCCCAAACAATGAAGTAGATCTTATTTTATGGCTTCAGCAGCCTTTCTGAGGGGGTAAAAGCTTGCTGATTATGTGGATTTGAGGTTTTTTTTTTTAAAAAAACTTGAATTCCAGCACTAGAAAGAAGAAGCCCAGAGCGTTAAAACAATTGAATTGCAGTGGAGAGAAATGGATAGAAAAAGGAAAGGAGAAAGGTTCATCAAAAGGCCACGCATTACTCTTCTGAAGCCATCCAGCTTTTTTGTTATTTGTTAGTGCTCCAAGGTGAAACAATCAGTCTGTTTTAGGCCCAGGGAACAGAAGCCCTACCTTGGGGAAAGAATTCTGGATGCTAGACAAGAACTGTATAAGAATTGTACGTTTGTCATTCAATACAAAATAAATAAATAAATCTACATTAGTACGTTTGTCATTCAATACAAAAGGAAGAAATAAATCTACATCAGCCTTTCCCTCTTTCTCTTATAATCACAAACAAATAAAGAAATGAAAACTACAGAAGAAAATAAACTGAGTATTAAGTACTAACTCAAAATATATCCTACACAGAAGAATTTTTGGAATAGAAATTGATAATGTGGCAATTAAAAAAATGCCTGAGGATCATATGACAGTAGAACTCCAAAACCTGCCAACTTCTCCAGTCCTTTAACACATTTCTTTTGTGGTTCTGTTTCAGTGATTAAAAATGCACAGGACGTTTTCACTTACTGGTTTTGCCCTTTCCTGATATTTGTCCTCCATCCCCTTCTGCGTAAATTGAAGAAACTGTAATGCGGTAGGGGGTATCAGGCCGCAGTTTCTGGAGCACAATGCTGTTCTGCCTTCCTCCTACTGTGGACTTGAATATAATGGAATGATATCAAAAACAGCAAGGCAACAAACTAAGCAAACTTTAGTCTGAAAAAGAAGTAGGTCTCGCACATTATACAGATTCAGGTTCCTAACTCAGAACCACACAATGTACTGTAAGTATTTCAATGAACATTTTGTGATTTGTCAGGTGGATTTTTTTATTGTTTACCTGGTTGTCAGATACAAGAATGGAAAGACAATAGACACTTAATGAATTTTAAAAAATAAGAGCTTATTTTTATTTTTGCAAATCAGTTAAAAGAATATAAACATGAGAATGCCCACATGATTGATGAATTAAAAGCTGTTACCTACAGCTCCCTGGCCTAGGCATCTGCAGGGAAAAGGAGAGGCAAGCAACAAACATATGTTATGACATTACAAGGCAAAGCCTAGGTATGTGTATCCAACGTCACAACATATCATGAAATCATCACACAATTGCCATTTTTTTCATCATTACAGTTCATAACTGACTCATTGATCCAGGCTTTTGTTAGGTTTATATTGGCAGCAGAACAGATAATAAGACATGAAATTTCAGCAAAATCAAACTGTGAGGACGTGCAGCAAAATTAACTATATATAGTTATGACACTTCCCAATCAACATCCAGCTTTATGCATCTTTTTCTATGGGTGAGTTTGGTGTATCTTAGAAATCCTGCATTGTTTGAGCATACCCAGAAGTATTATCTTGCAACTTTTCTCTCTGAAGAGTATCCAGAAGTATTATCTTGCAACATTTCTCTCTCTTTCTCTCAAGTAAAATTCTACACTGAAATAATATTTTTATTATTTTTAATCAAACAATATTTCCTCCTTGTGATCTAGGAAGCTAAATCATTTGATTTGATTATGCAGAATGCTAAAACTTTTAACTGTGTAACACACTGAAAAGACAATTTTTCTTTTTTCTTTAAAAAAAACAACAGGTTTTGTTTAACAGTTAATGGTTTTGCCCTGGAGAATTAATTACCGAATGTTCAGCACCATCACCAGTAGCAGGTCGGTAAGTGATCCTGTAGCGTTGAACCCGTCCAATGGCAGGATCCCACTTGACAGTCAAGCTGTTAGATGTTGCATTATATACCTGGAGATTCCGCGGGGCACTCTTTGGTACTGGTATGAAATTATTAAAACAGTTGCTGAGCAGAATCTTGTAAAAAATAAACGTGCAGTACAATCATTCTATACTATCATATGAAAACTATATGTCAAGACTGAGAAAAATATTTTAAAATTAAAAATATTTTTTTAAATTTAGCATGTATATTATTGGGGTCTACTATGAATGATAAAAATGCATTCAGAATCAGAATTGTGCAGTACAATATAGTAGACAATGTTTTTGTTGTTACTATATAATGAGAACCAAAGGAAAATATAGTGTGAAAACTGTATATTCTTAAACAAACAGTTGGAGTCAACTTGTTTTTTAGGATGAAACAAGGGGAATTCCAGTCTGAAAGGTAAACTGATAAACGATACAAGTATGCATGCTGGATTGTAGAACTTTTTATATCTGTCCCTATAGAAATATATACATATGTCAGCCCAAAGCCCAAAGATGACACAGCAAAATCCAATCAACTCCAATCCTTTATTTGCTTATAACCAATGGACATTATCTTGCCAAAGTAAAGCTATAACCTTCTACCAGATATACCCTAAGAGATGGCAGTGTGTTGCTATGCTGAACTCTTCTCCATTCTCCCACCTAATTGGGGACTGTGCAGTCTCTTAATTTGGGCCTCTCTCTGGAAAGCTACGTGTTGCCAAAATTCCTATCCACTGATTCTCCATATGCACATTCCATCACAATGTATGCTAAACAGCTACAGTGTACATTGTCAGCATCTTGATGCTAAACACATGTATAACAAATAAGACTTATGGAGAAAGTATATCCAAGTGTACTGCTTAGAAAGCAGAAACTACACACCAAGTGATCCAACTTTGATACAAGTCAGTCTGATGTAAACAATAAATTATTTCACTACAGATACTACTGTACTGTACTACTATACTTGACAAAAAATTATAATTTTTAACTCCCCTAAAGTTACTAAATGTCATTGTTTTCAGTATGCTAATTTTATGAGTGTCTCAATCTCCTCTGTATCTTCACCAATATATACGAAGTAATTTTTATGAAATACTACTATGCCATACTACATTGGAGAATCAAAAAATGACAGAAATGTAACTATGTGACTATAGGTCAGCAACTAACTCTTAATCTAATCTGTTTCATATAATTCTTATAAGGATAAAATGCAGTGCAGGTGAAGCGAACTTCATTTGAATGCATAAAGGAAGTTAGGTTCGACATATATTACTTTCCCATGAATATAACAAATGGCAAGAAAAGTCAAAGTAAAAAGTTTTGGACAAAATCCATGATGCATACTATTTAGGATTTATAGCATGTGAGCTATAAATATATTTTTATATTTATATAATATAAAAGCTATATTTATAGAATATAAAAGCTATATATTTAGCATGTGAGCTATTCATAGTATTTGATGCTTGTACCACAACATTATAGCTTTGTCAAAAATATCCAAAAATATGCTATAATTTAGTGATGCCTCTAGATGCTCTTTGAGCATATAAGATAAATGACTGAAGGGAATTTGTCAAGTCCTACATGAAGTATATATTAATCATATTCAGATAAAGCTGCTCTATAATTTGAACTGGTTCAGTTTGTAATTTCCAGGGATATCTATTTGCTATCTTTCCTATCCTTTTCTGCTAATACCTCATATGTAACATGCTATTCATAAAATCAGGTGCTTACCTGGTGTTGTTATAGGCACAATGGGCACTGTAACGAAAAATACAAGAGAAATTGAGTGGGTATGAACCTGTACCTTTTAGTCATGCCAAATTATTAATTAAGATATTTAAAAATTACTTACATGTACGTTCACTGCCAATCAATTCATCACTCTCTGATTCGTCAGGATAAATTGCAGTAACTGAGATGTCATATAATGTGTCTGGTTTAAGATTTTCAAAAAGTAGCGTATTTTCATCACCATTTAGAATTGTCTTCAAAAGTTATGAGGGAGAAAAAAGAAAAAAGCAGCCATCCATTATTTTAATTTTCTAAGCACTTATAGATGAGGCTTGAAGCTGATGTTTTATTTTGTAGCACAGTAGATTCCCATTTGTTTATCTTTCAATTAAATATCTTTTAAAATCAGGTAGAGGCAGAAGCCTTATACAGTATACAACCAAGAGAATATCCAGAGACACTCAAACATATTGGTAAGTCCACCTCAGATTTTAACTGTGAATTAGCGTAATTGCTTACATTTTAAATAATCACTGGATTAACACTTCCACACTTTTTTGAATTTACTCTTTTTCAAAAATCCAAAAATTCCTACCTCCTCTTTTTCAGGTTCACCATAACGCCCCCATGTTATTCTGTAGAGAGCTACATCAGATGCTCCATGGTCCCAAGTACTTCTGAAACTAGTCGTAGTTACTTGATCTGTTCTCAAATTGAGCGGTGCTGGTACAGGTACTGTAAAATGGAAAAAAGAGAGAAAAGGCCCATGCATATGTAGTGAATTACTGGATACAGAAATTTACTATGTAAGACATTTTTGTACTGAGTGCAACCACATGGGAACATACACAATAGTTTCTATGCTTAGAACAATCTTCAATTTCTCTAAAGCTTCACCTTTATTGTGGTTAATATTTATTCATGGTTAATATTTATTCATGGCAAGGTCAGATCTTTAAATGCTGGAAAAACTCAACAAGTCAAGTTTCAAAATACTATGTCAATGTTTTTAGAGAGGAAAGGATTAATTAAGGATTGCAGAATGATTCTATTGTTGTAGAGTTGAGTCAAAGACATGGTCTTACTGCAATAGTTAACTAGAAGAAATCCTTCCACTTATGGGTCTCCCAAGGTCATCTGTACAACTATTGTAGAAAATGATCATAATGCTATTGTTTAACGGGAAATATAATTGGACATAAAAGGTACAAATTAGAATATGGTGGACTGATAACAGTTGCAGTACTGATCATGTGAAACAATGAAGGAATCCTAATTTAAAAGTTTATAATGTTTCTAATAAAAAAAGATTGAAATATCATGCCACACATACTGCTAATAACTGATTTTCAAGCTTTTTGGTAGGGATGAGAATTGGCCTCTCCAGTATCAATAAAATCAAAGAGGCTGCATTTCAGTGATTGAAGATCATTTAACTTATTTTAATCAGATGAGTCTACTTAAGACTGTTCAGAAGTAAGACTATTGAAGCAATACATTGAATGTAATGAAGCAATGAAGCTTACATTGTTGGATGTCAATTACCATACGTTGGATGGTAACTTTAAATTTCACAAAACCCCCTTTTTTATAGACTTGCCACATAGGAATTATCTACACATTAATTCAGTCAACAACAACAACAAAAAAAACATCCCCACAAAAACTACATCCCTGAATTTTCAGTGGCTTTCATCATTTTATGAACTTCTCAACCCACCCACTGCACTTTACCTTGGCAACAGCTATGGAAACAAATGCTCAACCCAAAAAGACAGGGCATTAAATAACTGACTTCACAAGCTCTATAGCCAGGGTTTCCATGTGGTGACAAGGAACATCAATATGAACCCAAACACCTCCCAAGTACAACCCAATGTATCAATGCTATCCAAGTTTCATAAAATATATTGAAAGAATACATAAACTAACCATTGCAGTACGCTCTACCTGGAGCGACCCTTGAAAATGACTTAAAAGCAGCCGTGGGTAACAAGGAAAAGTGAAATTTCAATGCAAACAGACATACTGAAAGCTCTGTCTTATAGTAGTGTAAAACTAAGGTACGCTGAAATATCATACTTCTTATGATTTGGAGCATACAACTTCATAAGAGGAGGGGAGCATCTGCCTAATTACTCAAATCTGCCAATTAACCTTGGTGATCACTGGGTTGATAGATGGCAGCCAGATCAAACAAAACAAAAGCAAAACAAAATGCAAAAAGAACAATTCCTTTTGAGGAATGATTCTTTGTGTGTGGTTGCAAACTCATTTTCGGAAAAAAGAAAATCAATTGCTGAACCATACAAAGAAAGTCCTGACTTTGGGTGGTCATATTAGGCATGCAGAGAGGTCTGTTAATGATGCAACTTCACTTGTTACATGGTTTCTGAAAGGCTATAGCTGCTTCACAGCCATTATGATTTTTGTGCTCATATCTGGATATATAATATAGAAATCCCAACCCACTGTCCCAGACTCTTGATAGAAGTATCATCATATTCAACACATAACTCTAGCCATCTGTTGTAGCAAATAAATACTACAATAGCCTAATATATTTTCAGCATTACCATTTATAAAACCATACTTCAAGCCACACACTTGTATGAAAATCCAAAGAAGCCCTTTAAGCAATAGCATTGACTTACAAGTGGTGGCTTCTGCTGCTACTGGCATAGATAGCCCTTCATCATATTCTGCAATAAGTTCTACATCATAGTGTGTTTTTGAAAAAAGTTCAGGAAGAACTGTGCTGGTCTGAGATGGATCCACTTTCACCTGCATAAAGAAAGAAGCTGGAGTTTTTTCTTGGTGCTTATTTTGTCCAGACAGTGGAAAATTCACGATATTTTAAAATATTAAATAGATTTAAAATATATTAAAAAGAAAAGCCCTGGAAATAATTATGCAATAACAAGTTGATTTTCAAACTAGTTACCCCACAACATGTTAAAGTGCATATATTATCTGGGATAATTTTACACTTTTCCAACAAACAACTTAAAAATATGTGGCACTTTATTCAATTTATTTTAGAAGTGCAATGGTGTTCTAGTGTTTGTATCTGTTCAAAGTAGTCTTCTAATATCTGAGGTGAGTGTCACATTTATTCAAATGTGAGTTGCCTATTGTTGAGATGTGTGGCATACAAATTTAATAAATAAATTAAAATCTTGAGTTAACTCACACAGCTTCAAAGAGATGCTATCATTCTCAGAATATATTTTCATGTGTGATGTCATAATGAAAATGAGAAAATTATGTCATTTGCATCATGTCATTATGTGAGTACCGTAAATCACAGCAGAATTTGATTTGTTGCATGACAACACTCCAATCAAGGAACTACCAAGAAGAAAACAACTCTCCCATCAACATGGACAGGGCAAGCACTTGTATAAAGAGAAGCAGTTTGGTCTTGTGGTTAAGGTAACAATCAGGAGGTCATAAATTCTAATACCCCCTTAGCCATGAAAGTCCCTCTCTCTCACCCCAACTCACCTCACAGGGTTGCTGTTGTGGAGAAAATAGGAGGGGGAAGATATGTTAAATATGGTCACTGCCTTGAGTTATTTATAAAAATAATAAAGGCAGGATATAAATTGAATAAATAAAACAGAGCAAACCCCACTCTTTTCTAACACTGATGAAGTTATCAAACTGGGTATTGAAACATCTACAAGAAAATAACTAAGCTCAGAGAGCATCAAGGACCCCACAACGACATTTCTATTGCATCATGGTGTGGCAAATCAAGATTTCACTGGGTTTATTCAGATCTATTTTCCCTCCCAGTTCATATGACAATGTTTTCTGAATAACTTAATCAGGATCAAACCAAATACGATGTACAGTCTTTATTTTATGCAACCTGATTTTACATCTCTATGCTAATGTTCCCATTCAATTTTTTTTATTTAAAAGCCCCCCCTTTTGTTATGTAGGTTCACATACCATCCAGTTAAGACTTCCCTTTCACTTGTAATAAGAGCCTCCTCATCATAGTAATACTATCATCACAGTATTATTAAAGCCAAAGGAACTAAAGTTGTTTGTTCTTAATTTTACAGATCATTGATTTTGGCTCCTGTTTATTTTTTAACAATATTTATAAGATGAGCCTGCTTTAATATTTTATTTAAGCTTGGATTTACCTCTTTTATTTCATCTTCAGCTGCTTTATATTTCACTATGTAATTACGAACTTTTCCTGGAGCAGGATCCCAATTGACTCTCATACTGCTGTGAGTGACATCACTTAGCCTTAATCTTTTTGCTCCTCTTAAAGGTACTGAAAAATAAACACAGTATTGCCCAAGCTCTTAAATAATATCCCAATAAATAAATAGGTTATGTATGACCAACCTGTCTTACCCTGAATGTAATTTATTAAATTAATACATCATTATTACTAAATTAATTTAATTTAAAAAAACTATTGTGCAGAATTGCAGAAGAATATAGTAAGGGTACTGTCTTCATCTACAGTTCTGTGCAGATTTTTAGGATAGAGAGATTTCTTCACCACTGTCATCACTGAAGAAGGTAACATGATACATAGCAAAACCCCTTTTGTAATTAACTTTCAATTTTCTGGGGAAAGCATTTCCCAAAATCTATGCTATCCATGAAAAATAGCTATATAAAAACCTAAAGGAATTCTAGTGGTTGGGGTTTGATCCAAATAATCATGCTTTCAAAATACTTTGTATTTTGAAATTTTTTCAAGAAAAATTAGGTATCCCTCTGAAAGTGTTTTAAGAACCTACATAATAATCATTGCTGGCTCAAGTATCTAGGAAGTTAAATCCTACCAGAACAAGGGTAGGATTTTGTTGTAACTGCTTAAAACTGGTAATAATTGTCCTCCAGATATAAATAAAAAGGAGTTTGGTAACAGCTTTTTAGACTAACAAGTTTTCTTAAACTTCCATGAACTCCTGATTTTTAATATCATGGACAAACGCAGCTCTCCATCTGCAGGACCTCATAAATCACATTACTAAGGCAACAAACTATTTGAAAAATGGCATTCCTACATGTGACTTCCTGCGTAATGAGTGGATCACTAGTGAGGTCACCAAAAGTTGAATGAACTGTTAAAGTATACTCAGTATTTGGAATCAAGTCAACTAGCTGTACATCATTCGCCGATGCTCCAACCCGTATCTAGACAAAAAAAAATAAAGAGGCAAAACGTCAAAATAAAAAAATAAAATGCTCAGATAATTTTCAAATGCTTTCTTAGAAAGTATTTACAACTTCTTGACTTTTGCCATACAGTGTTAATGCATTTGAATTTACACCAGAAGTCAAATTATGTCTCACTGCATGGGTGTATGAAAGCAAATCTAAGTATCCTTTCTCTTTCTCTCCCTCAAATTAGTTATTACCTTTTTTTCCGTTGCTGGTATTGTGGCATTGACAGGCTCATATAATAAGACGTAGCCAGTAGCTCCTCGGACAGGTTCCCACCTCACACGCATCGTGGTTGAACTGACATTATAAGCATTCAAGCTTCTCACTGAAGGGATTGCCACTGCAAAATCATAAATATTCACTTCAGCATACTTATTTCCCCCTTCATCTCCAACGGTTGCCCCTTTCACTTTTTTCTGGTAGTTTGGGGCCACTGAAGGCGAGGTTTTTAGTTCAACAGCTGTTGAAGGGAACTTTTAGTGACCGTACTATGATAATGGAAGACTGCAAAATTGTGACCAACCAATTCAAACACCGCCACGCCCACTGACCCATGCAGATTCTGTTATTTGCTAGGGCTTGTAGGAACAAGGAAGATTTTAAGTCACTTGCAGCCTCTCGCACAACGATCACCAGTTTTCTTGTGATCAGAGCAGCAGGGATTTTTGTTTCTGTTTTTAAAAAACTTCCAGGAGCCACGGTTCATGCATCGTGGCATCATGATATTATTGAGTGGGCAGGGCCAATTCTTTTTAGCCCAGCTTAGGAGGACTGGCAATGCTAAAAGCATCCATTTCATTCTGTAACCCTCAAGCTTTTCAACTACAGAAAAAATAAAGGTTAAATTGTTGGTGCTCTTTACTCAAATAGTCTGGAAGCCATAGGGAAAAAAAATCCATGAGGGGAAGGGGAAGAATGAGTAGTTTCATGGTGGCAGCCAGCCAAACTCAGATTATTCATTCTTTTCTGGCACAGGGCCAGTAGCCCATTTTTACTTGGTAAGTAACCAATTGCATAGACCCCAATTAAAAAGTATAGCATTCCTTTGGGAATACCTTATCAAATTGTATATTCCATGCTGTTTAGAGATCACGTTGGTAAATATA
>JANHZU010009229.1:136933-157553 GCA_032468055.1 Acrochordus granulatus | reverse complement strand
CAGAAGCTGAGGTGCAATCCTCCTACAAGATTCTATGTGGGAGAAGATGACTACTGCACAATTTATCTCTTTAGATAGGATAAAATTTAGGATATTACTAGATTGATATTACAATATGAAGGGGGAACGGTGGCACGAAAGGTTAAGATCCTGAGCTTGTCGGCTGGAAGCTCAGCAGCTTGAGTTCAAGACCCAAGTGCCACTGCATAACGGGGTGAACTCCCATTGTCTGCCCCAGCTCTTGCCAACCTAGCAGCTTGAAAGCACATAAAAATACAAGTAGATAAATTGGTACCACCTTTGGTGGGAAGATAACAGCATTCCGTATGCCTTGGCGTATAATCATGCCAGCCACATGACCATGGAAGCATCTTCCAACAAACGCTGGTTCTTCAGCTGTGAAAGCACTGCCCCCTAGAGTCGGCCACAACTGGTAGGGGAAATCTTTACTTTTACATAATAATATACAATCTAGGTTGATTTACAAACCTTGCATGCATTTTGCTTCTAAAAGCTAGGACAAGTGGTACATCAGCAACCAAGTATTCAAAAAACAACAAACCTGGAAGTAGAATTTTATGTCAGTTCTAGTGATAGAACATTATTGTCCACTACATCTGTCCCTAGTTTAAGAGTTACTGAATAGATTATGTGTCATGCAATGCTCTAATACTGGAGTGGATAACCACTATGCCCTCTAAAAGTAATTCCAAGAAGACTCCCAGGTATAGCAATAAAATAGCCCAGTTTTAGCAATTGGGGATCCCAGGAATGTCGTTGTATGAAAATAAGTAATGGTTATTCTGCATTCTTGGGTTTTATCTATTTATGTTTGACTGTTTTCATATTGTTATGGGTTTTTAACTATTGTTATATTGTACATTGCCCATAGTCATGTTTTTGTGAGCTAGGTGGCGACATAAATATGCTAATTAAATAAAATGTGATTTCAAATTGTACATGACCCCTTTCAATGACATCTAGAAGACTACAATCACAAGTTGCAATGCCTCTATTCTAAAGCAATGCCAATTCCTTCTATTACATCATGTTGTTCTCTTCTTCTTTGGTTGCCAATTCATTTTATCTGATGGTAGAATCTTCCCAGGCACTAAGGTAAGGAATCTATTTGGGGTATGTTGAAAAAGCCTAATTCCACTGTTATATGGATACTTCCAAAACATCAGTTCACACCTATTGTTTCCATCATCATATTGACTCAGACACAGTAACTTCACTTAGATAAGGATCATTTAAATTTGAGAGTCTTCTTGGACAGCAGCTGTGGCTAGGAAGGCCTTTGTACAACTTCATCTAGGGTGTTATTTGTTCCCTTTCTTAGACTGGGAGGCCATTCAAACAATCATTCATGTCCTGGTCACCTGACTACAATGTGCAATGTTCTGACATGGGGCTACTGCTGAAGACTACTTGGAAGCATTCTGGTCTGGAATTCAGCTGCATGGGCATGCCATCTCTGTAGCAGCACCTGCTCTATAGAATAAGATTTTGAGATCTGGATGGTCCCCATCTTATTGTTTACAAAGGCCTTGAAGACCTGACTCTTCATCAAGTCTTTGTTGAGGAAAGTAAAGATCCTTTTTCATTCCTGTCCAGTTTATAGTACTCACTAGAGCCAACTATAGTACTCACAGAGCCAACTGTTATTTTTATTTTTCAAATAATAATAGTTGATTAAATTTATATGCCATCCAACTCCCAATGACAGTTTTTAATTGTATTTCTCTTGTTTTAATTATTGTGAGCCAGCCAGAGTCACTGGTATACAAATTGTGGCATATAAATTGAATGGATGGATGAATGGACAGGCAGGCAGGAGATAGACGGATGATGATGGATGATGGTGGATGATAGATAGGCAGGCAGGAGAGAGTTTTCCTTGGCACTCTTCATCTTGTTAGAAGGATTGAAATTGCTTCAGAAGAGAGTCATGAACAAATTTAACAATTAATGTTTATTAGAATTAAATCACTCTTGGGAGCATGTGGAAACTATATATTTTTCTTATTTTCTCTAAAATTCTCTAAGATCACCCTCATATTCAGCTAATTTCTAATGATTATTGAACAAATTATATGTGAAATAATCAGAAGCAAATGAGAACAAAAAATTAATAATTATTCTTCCCCTATAAGAATAATAATACAACAATAATACAGCTATAACAAGCTGTAGTTGAGGATTTAGCAACCTAACATCTTTGAGAATTTCAGACATGTCTGGGAAGCAGAGGAAATACTAACTGTAGAAGTCACAGAAAGTAAGAAATTCTCCACTATGTTTCTGGGCTTACTTTCAGCATCCAAAACAACATGCTAATGAAAAAAAGTCCCATTAAATGTAGTGAGACTTACTTCTGAACAAATTTTCCAATTACAGGTTTCAAAATTTTGAGAGTATATTATGGGCACTCTGACAAATGATTGACTTGGGAGTGGTATAGCTACCACTGAAAATATAGGAAGTAATAAAAGAGGTTAGTTCTAGCTTCACAAGATGTTCTTTACAACTCTATCATAGTACCTTTCTTTTTTTTTAAGAAGAAACATTCCCCCACTAAAAGGCATTAGACTGCAGTTGTACACAGCTGTTTTATAATCTATTTATGAAGCCAGTATCTTCATAAGATACTGGGTTATGGAACTACTGGATGATTGGTACTAATGACATCCCAATGGCATTTTCTAATAAGAAAATGTCAAAGGATGGTATTTTGCTTTACAATGTGCCAAATTCTATTTTTACAATTAAAAGAATATTTTTTAAAAAATGAAGTCCAGGTTAGTTGGTAACTGACACATAACATTTTCTGAGATATATTCATGCCTATTCTTGTTTTAACCATTAAAACAAATTCAGGGTTGCCATGAAGTGGACATTCCTCCATTACTCAATACTATTCTAGCAACTGTAATATACTGCTCTTTTAAAAAATATTTAGAAGAAATTGGTTACTGTTTTCTTGTGCAGTGCATCATTTCCTCTATGTTGATTTATTTTTTCCTAGAAACATGATTTTCCCATAGAATAGACAAGGAACACAATTGTTTCACAGCTGGCAACTTTCTCTTGAAAATGTCAGTATCAGAAAATGAAAAACATATAATTTAAATAATGCATGAAACAGCAGTAAATCTTTCAAGGCAGAAACAGAATCTCTTTGTATGGCAAGCCATTTGCAACTCAAAATGTTCTCATATTATGCTAAAACCTTCATTGTAAGCAAATGTCACTTGCAGTACTACTGACTCAAACTGTGGGAGGTCCTCTATTTTTTAAAATATTTTTAAGCTAACTACGGAACATCAGGAAAGACCTAATGCTCTTTCTATTGTTTGAATCTATTTCAATAAAAATGTGAAAAGCTATTACTTAATGAAAAAGGAGAGGTACTTGGTTAAGATTGGTTATAAATTCCATTTTATGTTAAATGTAATTTTTTGATAAAATTATCTATGATTAAAATTGCAATCTTTGAAACTGCTCTCATTCTCAAAATTTTCCTTATACTAGTTGGAATTAAGACTTTGACATAAGTTCCCCTTTCCTGCTTATGAGACTGGTTTTGAAAGCTGGCATTTCTTAATGTCAGAAAAGCTAAGAAAAAGAGCATGGACAAAAATGGGTTATGGAACTACTGGATGATTAAGCCGTCTGATTTTTTTCATCAAACCTCAACCTGAAGGGGAGGAGAGTGACAGCATCTTTAGCACTAAGATATATTGAAAATGAAAGTCATTACTATTTATATTCATCTGGAGTATCAGAAGACATAATGGTGATTGATGCTTTTGAAGGTCACTTCTTGGAGTTACTATTGGTCTTTGAGTAAATACCAACAAAGCAGAATTTGTTGCAAAAGCTACATGTTACTACAACAGACCTAAACAGTATAGAATAAATAACCTAGGAAAAACATTGTTAGGGATCAGATAGTTGGTGCTGGGCCCAGACAGAGAGAACCGTGAAAGAAAAAGATGTTGAGAAGAATACAGAATAACTGGAGGAATAAAAAATAAAGATAAAACATTTAAAATCTAAACAAATATTTATAATTGAAGAGAAGCAAAAACATAAGATCCCTAATAAATCATTATTTATTCATAAAGATACAGATATGTATTTGGATCTGTAATCACTGAATTATTATAGAATAATCTGAATTCAGAATGTAATGTTATTTATTTGTATAATAACTATTACATTATTAATTCAGGATATAATATCCTAATATTCTTGGTTCCACAAAGACACCTTTTTTAAAAAAAACTAAAGAATACAAGTAGCAAAAAGACATCCACCAAGTACTGTATTCAATTCAATCTTTTTCAAAGAAAGCATGTCCTTGTCATTTGACATACCACAAGGCAAACAAGCAGGCACTTGGTAGAATTGTTCTTAAACCTCCTCTCTGTGGGAAAAACAGATTACATAAACAGTAGCTCACAGAAACATTTAATTCTGAGCTAACAATTGGTTTCAACTCGTAACAACTCCTATTTACCATTATGCTTTATTTTTAGACCTATAAGTTTGGCTTTGACTAAAAAATAAAATGGAAGACCTCAAGAGAAAGGAGGTAGCAACATGGGAAGGGGAAACCCACTTTAAAAAAATCCTCAAAATGTGTACAAAATGAAATAGCACAAAAACAATGAAAAGCAGGAACCAGAAAGAAAAACATAAAGACAGCATATAGTAGAGTATGCTGCAATTGAAAATCCTTTTAACAGGGGTTAAATCATGAATAGGCCTAAAGTACCTTTGGTGACCACTGGTCAATTTATGGTAAACCACCTGGAATCTGCTAGTTACTGGGATTCATGTCAATAAATACGAATTCACTGTACTCATTGTTTTCAATAAGCCACTTGTTGAGCTATTAAATAAGAATGTAGAATCAGTATTATTACCATTATAGTTTAACTGTTAAAAGATGCTGATGCTAAGTTTACACAACATTTGTTTATTTATTTTATTCAATTTCTATAGTGGCCCATCTCAGCCAAGTGATTCTGGGTGACTTAAAATTCTAAAACTATGAAACAAAACAATAAAAAACAATAAAAACATCCAAAAAATTAAATATGTACAGCAGCCAAGATAGTCAACCAACTAACAGTAAGGGCCCTTAACACATTAATTTAAATTCATTATTGTTTGTTTGTTTGTAGCTCAGTACATTGTGTGAATTTAGTCAATGTGACTAATTACTGTACAATGGACTGTGTAAATCCAGGCAATGGGATTAATTCATAATTAATTCAATTAGCTGGGAATATAGCTTGAAAACTCACTCTTGTTTTTTAATCAATAAACAAGTTGGTGGGCCCAAAGCTTTTGTTTAAAAATTAATCATTAAAAACTGAAAAAACAAATCTACTCACCCAAAGCTAAATTATTCTTTCATTAGAGTTTCTAGATCATAAATGATTAGCAGTTTAAACAGAAAAGATAATTCAGAGGTTTTCAACAAAATAAGAGGTCTGAATCATCTGCAGTCCATCTGCACCTTAAAGACCAGGGACATTTCTTTGATAACTGCAAATTCCAAATTCTTGACAAAGAAACTAACTGGCTATCAAGGGGAATCAAATAATCAATTTATGGAAACATGTTAAATCCTCCCCTTATGGGGGGATTAAATTTCAATTGTCTCCTGTTTACATTGTAGCTTTAACTCATTTCCATAAAAATCTCTCTGCATCCTCTGATGTGTTATTGTGCTGACCCTTAGGAAAAAAACTGATCTCTAAATCTTTGTTGCTTCTCATTGTCACTCTATTTAGCTTGTTTTGGGAGAAAATTTTCTGGTTTTTATTTTTATCTTGTATTCTTCCCTTCTTTTGAAAAAAGTATATATTCTTGCCATCTCTTTCATTTCCACATGGGATTAAAAAAGTCTCCTGGATAGCAGATGAAACATTTTCTGTTTACAACTAATAAAAGTCCATTTATCTATTTTTTTAAAAAAATTGCATTTTTTGCAATTTTGCTACAAATCATGATCTGGATTAATGAGAAGATACATAGACATTGCTTCAAACTTCTTTTGTTAGAAAGAAGCTGAACTGCAATACAACAATATATTTCTAAGACATGGCACAGTATCTTCCCATGTCATTTCAAAATTTATTTCATTTTTGTTGTTGTTCTTGGGTAAATTTTTAATATTCCTAATAGCCATATAAACATTATCTCACAGGATGAATGTTCTTAAGGAATAAGCACAAACAAGCTATAACAACTTGCTTACCTTGCTCAAAAATGGCATTTTTGATTATTGTACATCTGTTACTTCTGTCTCAAATAATTTGTTCAATTAATTTTACCAATATAATTTATTGAAGTAATTTGCCATAAAAGATTGCTCTAAATTGGCTCTTTGCAATATTCTTTACTTATATTTTCTATTTTTTTCCCAAATCTATCTTATGATTTTGTTGTGTTACACCCAACAAGCTTGGTTCCTTCATTCTACCAACAAAAGCTACTTGTTCTTAAGAGTATTTAAGCTAGAATATGCTCCATTTTTGTCCTCCTATCTGAGATTACAAGCAAAATGCAGTCTTATTTCCTCTAGCATGATAATCCACTTATCATTTTTATTGTGCTTATTCAGAGTTTTTTCTCATAAAACAATCCACAACAAAAAAAACCCCTTCTCTAAAGCCCTTAAAATTCACCTACAACATATCTGCAAAGGTTTCTCATCTAGCTCAAGAAAAAACACATTCCACAGGTATGCATAGTAATTAGATAGATAATTCATCTCTTCCATCACTGATAAAGACAAGCTGAATACCCAAGTAATGAAACACATTTTGAAAACAGAATGCTATCATAATGTAATCCAGTAAGATTTTGAAGTCATAAATAATAGTGTTATGATAGATAATGGTATTTAATCATATACTTAGAACTTATGGATGTTGTCTCTTTCTATGCTTTATCATTCAGATTATATCATTATGTTAGGCATGGATAGGCAGCATGATAAATAAGATGGTGATGGTCAGAGGGGAAGAAGATCAAAGAATGTGAAGAGGGACTTGATGTTATTTGTTATATTTTCATTATGGACCGTGCATTTTCTCTGAAAGCTCTCTGCAATCAAACTTACGCATAGTGAATGACAACTTTCCAAAAGCAATCGTTGATACTGTCTAAAAACTGTCTAAAAACAATTGTGGCTAGACAGCCTTTGCACAACTTCAAGTCATGTGCCAGTTACACCCATTCTTGGATAGGGAGTCCCTGAGCTCAGTCATTCATACGCTAATCATTTCTCAACTTGATTACTGCAATGCACTCTACATGGGGCTACCTTTGAGGTACATCTGGAAGCTACAGCTGGTGCAAAATGCAGCTGCATGGATTGTTCTTGGGATCCCTAGGATAACCTGTATAACCTGTATAACACCACTGCTGCATGAGCTGCATTGGTTACCAGTTTGTTTCCAGGTGCAGTTCAAGGTGCTGGTTATCACCTTTAAAGCTCTTCACATGGGTCCAGATTACTTAAAGAACTGTCTCACCCCAATGGGTTTAGACACCTGTGCCAGCAGTAAGGGCATGCTTCAGATCCCATCATCTAGGGAATTTCGACTGACAGAATCCAGAAGGTGAGTCTTTTCTGCTGTGGCACCTGCCTTTTGGAACAGTATCCCTCATGAAGTGAGGTTGGCCCCTACCCTTTCAGCTTTCCAAAAAAGCCTAAAGACCTGGCTGGCTTTGTGGGCTGGCCTGAAAGCCAGGTAGCCATATGACATTTATGAGGTGGCTACTCAATTAACTATTACCACTTTGCCTCTGTCTTCCATCTTGTCCTGTCTTAATTCTTCTAATTTTTTAAACTTTTTTACCTCTTATATTTTGTATATTTCTTTAATTTTTAATGTAAGCCACTCAGGGTTGCAGTGAATAAATTTAATAAAATAAATAAAAATAAAATAAAACTGAAATCCTCTTTGAGCTGCTACAAGAAAATAATATATGAAACTATGCAAAATAAAAATCTGTTGCAATTGTTTATCCAATTCTGGGCAAAAAAAGATATAAAAATAATATCTGGCTGAACTCACACATTGTGCTAAGCAAAGGTTTAAGCAATCTTTCTTCAGCAAACCATTGACGCCTGATTCACCAGTAACAATTATAAACCACATTTCACAAATCCACAGTTGTTATTGTTCTGAGTATATTCTTTATTTCTAGCATTTCAGGTATAGGCAGGTATATCTACAGGCATACACATACAAATTTGCCATACAAATGTGAAATACGCATACAATTATGGAGGAAGGAGAAATTTTCAATATTAATTTTAGCTGACGTTGGCAACCCTAGGGTTTTTTTGTGGGGGTGGAGGAATCTATTAGGGGAAATGTCTTAATTCCTATTTTGGTATTTCTTTTGAGATAAATGTGGTATTCCATCCCAACCAAAATAAATCCAGTTGTTCTTACCTTCAAGAGTTTCTCCTTGTTTAGAAAGAGCCTCTCCTGCTCCAGATGCATAAAGGGCAGTTACTGACAAATCGTATTTAGTTCCTGGTTCCAAGTCACTGAGAACTGTATTAGTTGTATCTCCCACTAAGGTTATCTCTTTAGCTTCACCTCCAGTCACTGGAGTGTATGTTACAAGATAGTGCTGCACTTTGCCAGGTGCTGAATTCCAAGATAATTTCAATGAGGACGTTGTAGGATCCAAAACTTTCAAGTCTCTTGGTCTTCCAAGCACTGTATAGGATAAATTAAAAAAAAAACTTAGCAAACAAAAAATTTCAAGAACAATTTGCTATCTTAACTTTCTGTGAAATATTGGTGAAATAAATTGTTAGACACAATTATTTTTAATAATACAGTCAAACCTTGATTTAATGGACTAATTAGATGGGCCAGGTATCCACCAAATGCTTTAAATCCAAAAATCTGTCATTTGCATTAATTGATAGCATTTATATAATGAGGTCATTGCACAAATGTATCAATGAAGTGAATTTGTATCATTTGCATAATGATTCATCACCACATACATTGTAAACTATTTAAAAGGTAAAATTTAAGATAAATGCAAGTGGATAAATTTAATAAAATAAATGGACTAATTTGAATGTAATAGATCCTTCTACTATTTCAGGGGCAATAGCCAAGTGGAAATTTGGTACACTACATCTGAAGGCTTTAAATGGGATCTGTTAAATCAAAGTTTTCCTGTATAAGCAAGTGATATGGGACAACACTGATGTTTAGGCAACTAAGTCCAACAAGAACAAAATAACACCTGAAAACCATAAGTGTCCACTTCAAGTATGGAAGAAGGGCATGGGATATCATGACACAAACTCCAACACTTATATACTTGTGTGCTGTGTCACAATGCAAATACAAAAGGGCAGACTTTTCATTATATAGGCATCGTGATGGTTAGGAATAGATCTCTATGCTAAAAGCTGCAATTTTAGGGAGAAAGAAGAAAAGAAGTAGGTATCTATTTGACCGTTGGAATGAAAGTTAAGAGATACGGAGAAATTTTATTATTAAAGAGAAATGTGCCTCTACAAAGACCTGGATTTAGAGATATAGAAAGACCTATATTTTTGCCTTAATATGCGATAATTAACACATTCAAAATGTGACATGTCAAGCAATTATTTTTCATACTGGCAATGAACTAGTGAAATTACCATATCTTCCCATTACAATGAAGATAGGCTAATAGAATGTTATTGCTATGTCCTATATGAAAATGCATTTGAATGAAAAGAACACAGAATGTTCTTACCTTCTTCAGTTTTTCCATGTCCATCCAATGGATTTCCAACTCCAGACAGGTACTCAGCAATTACTGAGACTTCATATGCTGTATCGGGAACCAGATTCTGTAGAGTGGTTGCTCTTTCATTTGCTGGGACAGTTACTTGTCTTGTCTCTCCACCAGTAACTGGTCTATATGCAATTCTGTATCTGAGAACTTTTCCTGGAGCTGGTGACCATCCAACTTTAAAACTATCTGTTGTTTCATCAGTTATTCTCAGGTTTCGTGGAGTTCCTATGACTAAAAATATTGTTTCCAAAATTATATAAATATTAGCCCTAGATTTTAATTCATCTCACATAAATATACAAATAAAATCTTGCTAGGTTATGTGATTATATCATTCATACTTCAACACTGTCAACATTATCTAATATAGACTGTAACCCAACTAGAGAATTATCTTCCCTTGGAGGTACAATTGGGACTACAGCAAAACAGTTTATTTGCCCTGGAATTTTACACTGGCAAGTTACTTCAGTTTAATGTATTTCCTGCACTCACCGCCAATGTGTTTTGGGTGCAATTTACTGTGCTGGTTGTCACCTTTAAAGCCCTTCACAGCTTGGGAACAGGGTTGCCTTAGGAATCATATTTTCCCAGTTGTTTCCACCTGTCCAATTTGGTCCAGCAGAATGGACATGCTTTGGGTTCTGTCAGACAAGAAATCTCCACTGGAGGAGACTAGGAAACATGCTTTCTCTGCTGTAGCCCCTTATTCTGGAATATTTTCCCTCTAGAGATCAGTATGGCCCTGATTTTGCTGGCCTAGTGTGTTAAAGGTCCTGTTTCCTGCATACGTTGACACTCATGGATTATGTCTTAGCTATTTGTATTTAATATATTTTTGTATTGTGTTTTAACTGTTTTGTTTTAATGATTGTTCACCACCCAGTGTCACTGGTTTGAAGTGGGCAGCTATACAAATAGAATAAATAAAATATTGTACTTTGATTACATTTTTGTGCACCACCTTAGTATCCACAGATGAAGAACAGATTTAAAAATTGATAGTTAAATAATTAATCAAAATGGAGATGAAGCACATACCAAAATAATTGTTCTAGATATTTTTTTGAGATTTTCTAACTTTTAACTAAATGTAACAATAAAAACCTGATTTAAATAACCATCTGGGGAAAACTAATGTCTGTTATATCTCAACATTCATTAAACATGGATTTGTACCGCTTGTGACATAAATTGAAGCAAATGATATAAATTACTTAATTACAGAAATGACACATATTTAAATAAATGCCATAAATTTACATGAATCATCTGGACTACTTTGGATATAATGAATTAGTTATTTTGAATGGATGTTGGACACAAATTTTACCCAGTGTCCAGAATTCATAGTTCATTGTACTACAAGAAACACATAATATGTATTAGGGATGAGGAAAAATAAAAGGATTGTTTGAAAACTTTGTAGCATTCTGAAAGCCTAATAGTAAGATGTATAAAGCATTTAAAAAAATGTCAACATCAAGACTACATCTGGGTAACATGCAAATATAAATGACAAAGAGGAGTAAATGTTCTCATGAAAATTTAATCTAAAATTGTTTCTGCTATAATATAGAGTTATTTTTCAAGTTACCTTATATGTTCTGTAGCCCTGGGAATGTCAAAATGCTTTATCATAAAGGATGCCCAAATTAAAGTAATATATATGCACAAAAGTCACAGGTACAATGTGACTTTAAACTAAGGAATTATAGCCAAGAACCTTAGATACACTATATTAGAATTGTAATCCTTTCTGTTCACAAACTAAATTTCTTTATGCATATTCATATTATTGAGAATTGTATTTATATCAAATAAATGCAGTTTCCTTAAAACCATTATATATTGTTACATCTTTCTTCTGTTCATAAAGCAATGGGAAAATTTGCTGCCATTTCTCATTTAACAATATAATCCTCCTCATATAACCATCTGGACACAATAAAATCTGATTCATACATAACTTTCAACTGCTGCTTTTATTCAGAATGACCATTATCATCCTGGTAACAAATATTTGGATCTCTATATTCGGATTCAAAGGGTAGAAGAGAAGCAAGACAATAGGCATGATACCTTCTAAAGTTGTTTCACTCCCATTCAGTGAAGGTCCATCACCATCTTCATATTCTGCAATCACACTGACAGCATATGTAGTTTTTGGCAGTAAGTTAGTAAGGACTGTGTTAGTAACTGGAGCTGGTACAGAAACACTGACTTCCTCTCCACTGATAGCCTTTTTATACTTGATAAGGTAAAACAAAACACCTTCTCCTGCTGGGGACCAGTTAACTTTGAAGCTGTTAGAAGTCACTTCAGAAAATTCCAAGTTCCTTGCAGGTAAGAGAGCTGTTAAAAAATAATGGTTTAGTAAGCAAAGCATAGTTAGATAAACATTTTAAATTTCAGAAATACATGGGGAAAAAACCTGAATCTCACTATATGGTAAAGTCCTGTTGATCTTGCTTGTTTGCTATGCTACCTGTATCTTAAATAAAAACATATATCTGATTAATCTTATTCTGAAAAAAAATAGAAATTCAAAATATTTTTTGTTGCTAGTATGTTTCATATACTATACACTCAACAATAACCACAGCATGACCTATCCAAGAAACCTCTGAGCAGCAAAAAAAAATAAAAAAAAACAGAGTTACATTAAAACAAAAACCAGCTAAAACTCAATTAAAACACAAACCACTGGACATACATACCTATGTCAGAACTCCCTAACATCCCACCCAATGCTTGGAAGAAAAGCCAGGTCTTCATCATCATCTACACTGGCTTAACTACCTATTAACACAGAGATGATGTATTCACTAAATTTAACCAACCGATGTGTAGACTTCAGACATATCCCCCTTCAAATTTTCAAGAAAACAAGAGTTATTTTTATTGTGGAAGAGGCACAGCATAGTCTGCTTAAAGAAACAACAGCACCCCCCCAAAAAAAATCCAATTCTTTGAAAGCAACTGTATCATAATTAAGAGTCAAACCAGACAGCACAGTGTTAATGAGTCTATACCATTTTGATCCAAAGCCTACAGTAGTAACTATTTAGTTAGAGAAGGAGATCATGGTGGAGGGTTCAGTTTCTTTCATCAATGTATCTCTATCAGCTATCTGATTATCTTAGGGAAAGGCATTCACAGACAGCAAAAAAAGGTGCTAGAATCAAGCAATCTCTAGTCCAGAACCTACTTTACTGTCTCTTTACTAACTGCCTTTGGTAACTAAGCTGAATG
Source organism: Acrochordus granulatus (assembly GCA_032468055.1). Lineage (NCBI taxonomy): Eukaryota > Metazoa > Chordata > Lepidosauria > Squamata > Acrochordidae > Acrochordus > Acrochordus granulatus. The sequence continues at coordinate 144,449 of JANHZU010009229.1, read as the reverse complement.
TCATAGAATAATAGAGTTGGAAGGAGCATTTAGGCCACCACGTCCATTCCTTTGTTCAGTGCCAAGGCTAAAATTAAAAGCATCCTCAACAGATGGCTATTTATCCTGTATGTGAACACCTAGAGGGGAAGGTGAGTCACAGGCAAGTTTCACTGTCAAACTCTTCCTCTTGCCTTCCAGAAACCTAACTATTCAACACATCCATAAACAACAGATATACAGGTATTTACCTTCTCTTGGGTGATTTAGAAGGTGCTACTATATTCTTCTCGTGACCCAGTCCAAGTTTTCTTTTCTCAAGACTAAACACCTAGCTCCTTCAATTTGTCTTACTCATTATTTCTATTCTACTGATCATTTTCATTGCTTTTCCTCAATCCTATTCCAGTTTCTTTGGATGTTTAAAGTGGAATGCCCAGAATAGGGTAAAATATCCAAACAGGTTTGGACAAAGTCAAATAAAAGAGAATGACTGTAATCCATTAGTTGAAAATTACATTTCAATTGAAGCAGCCTAAAACTGCATCTGCTTTTTGGTTGCATTTCATACCATAGACTCCACATTTACTGTATAGGCAGTATTAATAACAACATAATATTGTATGTATTTATTTCATTTGTATGTCTCCACATCAATTACAGACTCATACTAGTTTATAATAACAATCAGCAATAAAAATAGCCAGAAAATAGAATAAAAATTAAAGCATCCACAGTGAAGCATAAAATAAAAACAGAACTAATCTACTTATCAATAAGCAAAAAATGCAGAAGATACAATAAAAATATTAGTACTGATAATACTTAAACACTCTCAGTCAATTGCAAAAGGCAGTTTTATTTTGAACAGCTTACATCCTTGATGATCTCTTTAATGCCAACAATATCTGCCTATCCCAGATCTTTGGGAAGGATTTGATTGGTTGATTAAAATGCCAAATCCACTCTAAAATAACAGCTGCCTCAGTTGGGTACCTCATTAACAGTGGGAGGAAGAAGAAAAGAAAAAGGCAGAGATGGGGAGGGGAGATAGGCAGGTGGGGGCAACTGAAACACATGCTCTGCTTGTAAATGCAGGCAGGCTGCCAAGAGTCCAAATTTGAACATGTGATATACAGATGTAACTTAGAGGATCAGTTGTAACTAACATTTGTTCAGTGCCACTGTAATTTCAGATGTTTGAATGGACATTAAGTGTGGACTACTTGTAGGTTAGAGGCACAGTGGCGCAAATGGTTAAGAGCCAGTTTGACGGCTGAAAGGTCAGCAGCCCGAGTTCAAGACCCGGCATTCAGCTCCTGTCCACCTAGTGGTTTGGAAGCGTGCAAATATGAGTAGATAAATAGATACCGCCTACTCCAGTGGGAAAGGTAACAGTGTCCATGCTCCTTTGGTGTCTAGACATGCCAGCCACATGACCATGGAAGTGTCCTCGTACGAATGCTGGCTCTTCGGCTTAGAAATGGAGATGAACACCACACCCTAGATTCAGTCACAACTGGCAGGGTAACCTTTACCTTACTTGTAGGTTTCTCTGTTTTTTCCTTTCCTTTCCATGCTTAATTTTTGATTCAGACTGTTTTAAATGATACTGTTCAATATTTCAAAAAAGGTACTGACTGAAATAGACTATTTCCCCTATCTTATTTATAGAGTGGGTTATTTATGATTGGCTGGGAACAATCTGATTGCACACAGTAATTTTTCCCCTCGCTCCATTGGCTCAACAATAGCCTATTCTGGCTTGGTTAGATTTTAAGTTCTCATGTTATCTGCAATGACTTTCACCCATTGCTAGAAAAATAATCATAAACCTGAAAACAAGTCATTAATTATTTTAGGTTTATTTATTGGAGAAATATGATCAGAAATCACTGCCAGAAAGTGCCTTAAACTTAAAATAAGCTGTTGGTGAGCTTTACAGGAATGGGGAATGTATCCAATACACACGATCAGCCATGTTCAAACAACAACAATCCATAAAGTGTGCTTTAAGTGGTCTTTTCCCTTAAGAGTAGCAGTAAATCACACTATTAATCTTTTTTTTCAACTCTTCGGGAAGCATTTTCATCACTCATTTCTACATGGAAAGAACCACCTACCTTTTCTTTTAATCACTTCAAGTTCCTGTTCAATTTGTACACAAAGGGACTGTGTAAGTCCAAATGATATCTTTTGAAAAGCATCAAAATCTTCCACTGTGTAGACATGGGTGTCTGCAGGGGGCGTAGCAATTGCTTCCAACTCAGACCGTACTGCGTCCTTAACACCAACTGCAAATATTTCTACATTTGCATTCCTCAGTTTTATGGCAGGCTCTTTGAAAGCATCAGATGATTTTCCATCAGTAATAAGAATCATGACTCTTGCAACATTTGGTCTTGCACCCCTGCTTGCAATAAAGACTTTTTCTCTTACGTAGGCCATAGCTTTGCCTGTGTTTGTAGATCCACCTCTGTAGGGGAAGGTGTTAATAGCTCGAATTACATCTTCAATTTTGTTGTATTTGTTCAAAGGAAATTCCGTATATGGATCCCTGCTGTACTGCACAAGGCTTATTTGAACTTTTTCAGGTGAAATCTCAAAGCTTTTAACTAACACTTCTAAAAATGCTTTTACTTTAGCAAAATTGGCAATACCAATACTGTAGGAGCCATCAACCAAAAGCACAATATCAGCTTTTACATCTATTCCTTGTGCGCATTCTGTAAAAAAAAAATGGTATTTAGTATTGATATAGCATTTTAGGAAAAAATGCAAAATTTGTTTCTTTCACATGGCTTTTAATGACATCATTGTTTTCTCTAGCTCTTCATATTATCATTGACTGTACCCATCAATATTACAGTGCTACTGTAAATATGTATTTGACATGTTAACCACTTTGATTTTTCTGGAAAGTAGCAGTATATAATTAGGTGTCACTGTTTATTAGAAAGTAAGAACTCTCAAATTATATTGTTTTTCACAACATTGGCAATGTACAAGTTTGCTCAATAAATAAAGGTGAAGTATTTATCTATCCTAGCGTTTTTTGTCCGACAATGAAGAATTAGATAAGTTAAGGAAAAAAAAAACATAGAAAAGCCATCAAAGCCTGCATGAAGGAATGCCACAAGACAACCATTTCAGCCCAACTGCTAGGCACAACCTATGATTCTTTTTTCTTTTTTGTAATTTGAAGGACTACACCTTCTGGATTCAAAGGGGAAAAGGTGATTTGGAGCAGATGTGGATACGCACATAACATCTGTCAAAATGTATTTAAATTTAAGGCATATATTCCTAAAACTGGACAGGAACTGCCATTCAAGGCTAAGAAGAAGATGCAACTTCTTTAAGGTGTTGCCAACAGATACTTTAAGAATAGCCCTAAACATTCTAAATCAGCTTTTAGCATTCAAATCTTGTTCACTGCACATACCTACTACTTTGTGCAAAGCAACAGGACTGAACAGTTGGCAATCTTATGAATTTCTCCAGAAGTTGCACTTGCATATTCTTTTAAAGATGAAGTTGATTAAAGGCTGAGATTTGATAATAGGAGGCAGGAGAATTTTTAACTGTTTGGCTATTTTGTTTCCATTTCAGATTGGACCCTCCATTAATTAAATAATTCCTTTTGTAAGCACACATCATTTACATTGAAGAAAATAATCCACTGTTTTTAATGCAATCGTATTTTTACAATATGAGACCTGATCCAGAACAAGGTTGCAGTAGAGTGCCGAACAGTTTAAACTTAGAATCTTAATTAAGTTTTCTGATCTTATTGTAAAATAAGCAGCCAAAAGGAAATCATATTTATTTTTATTTATCTTACACTTTTCTATCCCATTGCAACAAGACTCCTGGCAGTTTTCCATAGAATATGAGCTGGTCTTAGGCAGTACAATCCTAAATATCTCTGTTCAAAAATAAGCTGAACTGAGTTCAGTTGTATTCTTGTACAATGTAGCTGAAGAGGTACTAATATATGTTTTTCAGTAGTCCTTAAATCAATTGTTACCAAAAAATTGCTTATTTATCTCCTGGATGAATTTAAATAAGTTTGTTTTAAGCTAAGAAGTTGTTATGATTTACTTTGCAGAAGTACCTTTTTGCATTGCATTAAGTTGGCTTTTTTTTTTTGTGCCTCCAAATCAGTTTTGACTCTCAGTGACTACATGCACACAAATCCAGGCAGTTTTCTTTGCTGTTGCCATCCTCCAATGACTAAGAAAAAGTGACTGGTTCAAAGTCATCCAACTGGCTTCCATACTGAAGGCAAGAATATAATTTGGGTTTCCCTATTCCTAGACCTGGACTTTAATCACTAGATCAGACTGACTCTCATTATACAAGCATGCTCATGCTTTGTCACAGCCCTGAGTGATTTTTAGTTATTTCTCAGCTTTAAGAATCATTTTCAATCAAGCTGTCCAACAGCCTTTTGTCAGTTGCATGTGACATGTAGAGGACTTCTAAAGGCTCTTGGCTTAAATCTGTTTCTTTCTGTCCAACACCAGCCTCCTTATGAATGAGCCATAGCACCAGAGTGTGAGTGCTTGGAGACCTAGTGACTGGGAAGCACAACAGCTGCTCTGAATAAGGAGCAGGTGTGGGAAGTTGAGAAGGATGAAGCAGGTGGTGCATGCCACAGGATGACAAAGAAAAGCTTGCAGAGGTAACACCTGCTGTATTTGCCTTGACAGGCCTGTATGAACAAACTCCCCCATCCTTCCTTGTGTGGGAAAACCTTTCTTGGGGGAAGGAAGGGGCCAGAGGCTTCTCAAGAAGGGAGTTGCTTATATGCTTACAGTTGAATTTGCAAGGCTTATGGAGACTGCCAATGTGAGACCAGGAGAAGAAGCTTCAAACTGCTGCTATAGACCTATTTTCTTGGTTTGATATTTTGAGAATTACTTTGAGTCCTTGATTTAGACAGTTGAGACTCTAAAGCACTTGTTTTCATTCACAAGCCCTATCCCTGAATGATTAAGGCACTAGAGGGGCAATAAACTTCAGCAGGTTCTCTGGTTTTGGAGAGTCTAGTGTCGGTTTTCTGTTATTCACTGGTTAGCTCACCATATTTCTGTCTACAAAGGTCTCTGCCACACTCTGCTAGGATCTGTTTCTTTCCAATCTAAATGAGACTGGAATAAGAGACGTTCTGTAACTAGAGGAAAATAAGGGGCAGAAGTAACAGCAAGTCAGCCACACTAAACTGATTTCAAAAGAGCCCTAAACTTGTGTATATAATGGCCCTAGGTAAGACCTGACAAGCATAAAGGTCTTCCTTACATCCTGAAAAATCATCAAGGACAGTTCACAATGACTAGGCAAAAGATGGCATTCGAAAATGGCCAAATCAGTTCTAGGCAGATCCCAATCTCTGACTTTGTAACCACACTGTCATTGAAATATGTGGCAAAAAGGGGGAAAGATGTCTTTAAAACCAGAGCAGCTGAAGATAGCTTTACGCTGCCTGAATGTATGACCTTAGGTGAGACAAAAGCAGCTCCTTGAGGACATGGTGCAAAGAAATAGTTATGGAGGTATATATGCGCCTTAATAAGAGGGATATGAGAAACAGACTTAAGTTTGCTGACAATTTTTATCCTTACTTCAAATATAAGTTGAGCCTTGATTTATTCTTTATCCATCTGTGTATATTCTTTTTCTATTTTGCCTAGTACCATCACATTTTGTGGAAATCAATTCCATAAATTATTTATAACATATGTTTTAATTGATTAAAGCTTAATTTACCTTCGTTTTTGCTCTGATCTGTTTTAACCCTAAACACTTCTTTAAAGTGTTTGGGTGTAGGCCTCAACATGTTATACAAGACTGAATGTGATCTTTTGCCCAAGAATTATAAGTTGCTTGTAATGCTACATTTCAAAATGCTGGGCCTCAAAAGTTTCTACCAATTTATCAAAATTACATGTAGCAAGTAATTTTTGTAGCAAGTAATTTAAAAAAAAATGTTCTATTTTTCTCTGTAGTATTTTGGTTTTACAGCCATTGACATACACTGACATCAATGACTCACCGATTCGAACTTTTGCCGGCTGTGTTTTTTCCATTATAGATAGTGGTTCACTGGAAGTCAGTCCTTTCATGGAATACACATTAATTTGGTATTCTGTGTCCGCTAAAAGATCTTTTATATTAAAAGCGGTAGTTTGAGGTCCTACATTCACTGAGAATTGTTTGGCATCAGGTATCATTGGAATAATGTCCACCTTATAACCAGTTATATCACTAGGAGATTGATCCCATGTGATTTTGATTGATCTTGATGAGAGTTGTGAGGCTGCCAGATTTGAAGGAGGTTCTAGAGCTGTAAAATGAACAAAAATGCAGCTGTAAATATATCCTTGAGCAAAGAGATTAATGCCTAAATATTCCACTCTCAAATCTAAAGAACAGCTTATGATAAATACTGGAGCAAAATAGCATTTTTCTAGCCAACCTGATTAGAGCCTATCTATGAGCTGAATGAAGGTTACTAATGTGAACAAAAGTATGAATATATAATATATACATAGAATGACACTGGAACATCATCAGTAGTGAAAAAGAGGTAAATCTGTATTTACACAGAAGTTAGTAACACTTGTTCAATGGAACATATTCCTCAGTAAATAATCCTGAAATGCATTACCACAGTTTTATGAGAGTTTAATTAAAAACATGGGGACTTAAGTCTGAGCAAATATGTATGGGTTTGCAGTGTAAAAATATGAGGTTTTCACTGGCCTCTTTGCCTGCATAATTAAGAGAAAACTCCCATAGCTGGTTTCAAATAATTAAGTTTAGTCGCTGCTGCATAGTTTTCGAAATGAGTATAGAATTGGAAACTGAGTATACAAATCCTGGAAAGAAATAAAAAACTTAGATAAATTTCAGTATTTCAACTGAATATTTTCAGAGTGATATTCAGATTTTTTTTTTGCTAGCTGTCCTAAATTCAAAGGTATTGAATTCATTGGTTACTAAAAGCCACTGAGAGATCAAGCACAACTAGGATGGATACTCCATCCCTATATCATTTCTGACAGAAATAATCCACAAGTATGATCAATGATATCTCAGTCCAATACTGAGGCCTGAAACCTAACTGAAAGAGGTCCAGAAAATCCACATCCTCCAGGATTCTCTGTGATTACATTCCAACTTCTCAGTAATCTTCCCTAAAAAGGCTGGACACAGAACAAAAAATGTCCAACATGGATGGGTTCATTGATAGTTTGCTTAATGGCTCTATGGCCAGAAGTCAATTGAAGTAACCAACCAACCATTCAGCATGATAAATTAGTTTCAAAACTGGTCAAGGAAAAATTAAACTGGGATAATTTAAAATTAAGTAATTCTACTGTATTTAATTATTTTCCCATCTGTATTACGGAACTACAGTGGTTGCCTCACAAGACGAGATTAATCTGTTCTGAAAGAACGCTCATAGCACGAAATGCTCATAAACAGAAATGAGATTTCCCATAGGAAACAATGTAAAGTCGGACGATCC
>JANHZU010009229.1:76906-93905 GCA_032468055.1 Acrochordus granulatus | reverse complement strand
GGATGAGATGGATAGATAGCATAGTCAGTGTGATGGGTGTGAGCTTGGGAAGACTCCGGGAGGCAGTGCAAGACTGGGGGGCCTAGCGTAATGCAGTCCATGGAGTCGCGAAGAGTTGGACACGACTGCGCGACTGAACAACAACAACGTACAATAGAAAATAAAGTAATTATCCTTTTGGATAAAGAAATAATCCTTAAAATTTGCTCTCATAAATTACTATCATCAAAATAATAAAACAGGTATTAATGACATACATTAACTGAATGTTCTCTTAAAAGTTCTATTTTGAAGGTTTCTTTAAAGGTCAAGAGCAATAGACTCATTCAGATTCCTAATACAAAGTTGCCCCATGGAGTAGGTGCCAGTGCTGAAAAACTAGATTCTAGTTTTTCATTCTCATGTCTCATATGATTAAGTATCCCAACCTGAGACATGCATATTAGACAGACAGGATCCACTTGGAGTAGACAGTCCTCATGAATGAATAGCTTTCAAGGTCAAAACTAACACTTTGAATTATACCAGACAATCTATGGTAGCCAATGCAAATCCCAAAGCACTAGAGTTGCGTACAAATACAGCAGTTGGTTGCTGGATTTTGGACCAATTACAACTTCCAAGGAGTTTTCAAAGTTTCACATTGAGTGCATTTCAATTACATTACCAGGAGATATCAAGATGTGATTTCCTTCTCCAGGAAAGAGCACAAGGCAGTATTAGACAAAGCTAGACAGATAGATGAAAATGTAATATACCTCAAATGGTTGATCCAGTGTGAAGTTAATGATGCAGTAGCAAGATGGGCCACTCCAAGATACATTTAAACATTTATGGCATGGACTATTTGGGTCTATTCCTGTATAGTCGATCTGTGTAAAAAAAAAGGAAGATAGAAATAAGGGGGAGGGAAGAAAGATTATAAAACTAACATTCAATTACAGTATATAGCATATACGTACATATTTGAGTTATTGTTGACACTATGGTTCCTATCATGTTCTTGGGATAGTACAGTGAACTACGGTTAAAAAAGAAGATGCTAAGCAAAACCTTGCACATTTAAACAATATGAATTAAATGAAACAATCACATTCAAATGTAGCCTCATTACTCACAGAGTATCACTAATTCACATTCATGCTATTACAATATTAATAATTAGGGTTAGAGCCAACAAATGCTCCTAGAAAATAGGAAAAGCAGACATAATCTTCACTAAGAATAACAAACACACTCTGGTAAATAAATATTACCTCTCAGAATATCTTTTTATTTAAGTATTAAAGCAAATATCTCTTCACTAACAGTTTAAGAAATGAGCTTTTTGTTCTTAGACATAAAAAAGCAGCTTCTTTTTAGAAAATGATTAATGAAACAGAATGGATCAAGAAGACATACAATGCCTCTCAGACTGGCCTTAGGAATATTGAAAGTACAGTATTTAAAGATTTATACTGAAAAAGAAGAATTTTCTTTAATTGAATACTACCATCATACATTTGTTCACTATCATTATTATTCTATGTATGCTCTCCGTAAACTCACATTGCTGCTCTGCAGTATCTGTACACACACAATTTTGCTGATAATCTCATGACATATTAAGATTCAGATGCAATTGCTTTAATGTTCTGAGTTTCTTCCAGAATACATACAACACAAATTCTGTCTGAGAGTAAAGTTGCAATTGTATATTAGATCTGCATATTAGCGCTATAATGTCCTGGTTTAACAAAACTGGCAAATAATGAATTATATAAGCCAGGTTTTGTTAGATAGAAAAGATAATATATGCTCTAAAAATCCTTCATTCTACACATGAAAGCCTATTTATATGCTTTAAAAGAAAAGAGAGAGCAATTCCTAACTCTTTCTTGTTAATATGGTAAAGCAGTTGCTTTGCATTTTTATTGATACATCAAATTTAGCGTTAAAGAATCTTGCTTCTGTTTTATAATTATTTTGCAATTCAAGTCCCCTTTCATAGATAAAAAAGGAATCATAGGGGTTCGTGGAAAAGCCATTTCTTCTCAGCGAGACAAAAATACAGACAAGAGAAATAGTAAAGATAATTAAAAACTTAAAAATCAGTAGCCACTGGAAAATGGGAAGTGAGTCATAGATATAAGTGAAATTTCTTTCACAACACACTGTTGTTCAACTGATGCCCTCAGTAATATCAAACTGAAATACCACTGGACTAATAAAAATTTATAAAAAATGATGCTTTTGACAAGTACATTCTCCTTTCACAGATACTACTATCCTTCAAACCCATCTCAGGCAACATCAGTATCCTGAACAATTTCTCTCCCAGAAACATAGTTGCAAGAAAAAACTCTCAATCTGCCATATAACTACTCTTCCCTACTGTTTTCTGTCATCTGTTAATCCTCATAAGATTTAAACAGCAGAGTTCTGATAGCTTTTTCTATTCCTATCCAATTCATCTATCAGATTTCTATTATGTAAAAGATCAGAAGAGAAAAGACTTTCATTTATTTCCTTCTTGATTTCCATCTAAAATATCAATAGAAAAAAAAGGGTGTGAGGTGGCCTTTGAAAATGGCTTCATCTTCTCTTTTTCAATTTACTGTATGAAAGGAGATCCAGTAGCAATCTACTATATTCCCAAAGGCTTTACTTCATGATCACCTATTTCTTTGCATTATTAATTTCATCCCATTTCATGCACTCTTTCCTCTTATATCCTATTCTGTTCCCAAGTGGTAAAAACCTAAAGCTGAATTTGTTCACTTATTTTTGCAATATTTTTATTTCCAAATACATTCCTCCATCTCTTCATATCCATACACATCTTTAATATTTCTTCTCAAATAACTATTTTTACCAATGACAGGTTGCTAGGTCAGCATTTTAAAAATATAAATGGAACAACCAGAGGTCATAACATTCAGAAACTTAAAATTAAAAATAATGCTATAAGCATTGAAAACAGTGGAAGAAAATAATACAATAATAATAAATGCCATAGACGTCACACTCTAAGTAGCTCATATCCTCTGGAATTCACATAAGATACAACATTATCCATCAAAAAACACATTCATGTAATTGGACACATGGTGGTCAATGGTATAACACAAAATCTATGATGATGAATGATAATGATATGCCAGTCTTTTCTGAAACTGTTTAAATTGCAATCCTATTTTGTATAAGCTGTACTAAATGCAATGTTCTCTACATTATTAATCATCAAAATGTCAACATTGTGCAAAACACACAAAGCCTGTCATGAGAACTTTGTCATGACTGCAATTATTACTAAAATGCCATTCTCCTTAGGATGAAAACATTCCAATTATAAATAATAACTTTTGAAATCACAGAAACTAATTCCTTTTCCACTCTTTATTTTGATTTATTAATCAAGATTTGATGTAGTGGTTTAGGCATCAGGCGAGAAACTGGGATACTTTGAGTTCTAGTCCCACTTAGACACAAAGCCAGCTGGCTGATCTTGGGCCAGTCACTCTCTCTCATCTCTAGAAAGAGTGGCAATGGTAAATCACTTCAAAAAAAGTTTTGCCAAGAAAACTTGTCTAGGAATCAAAAAGTGAAGGCAAAAAACAAGCAACAACCCAAGATCAAGCTAGAATTTGAAGTATACAATGGGAAAAGAAAAGAAGAGCAAGAGAAAAGCATAAAACCACAACTTCATCAATTGTCACTAGAAAACTAAGTGTAGTCCATTCAGTCTCACAGCACAAAGATCAAATGGTGAAAGGTTTGCTTTTAATAATAATAATAATATCTTAATTGTCATTGCGCCATGTACAATGAAATTAAAAAATTCCACTCAGTCCGTGCATTACTCATACAGTTTCACAGAAACTATGAGATGCATAACAAATAAAACTAAAACTGCAGACCTCATAAAAACTATCACATATAACGTTTATTAGTAACATATAACATTGCAGTTCCAAAATAGATAATTCAGCTTTAATGGATTTTGTTAATTTCTCCCAACCCAATTTGATAAAAATAAACTCACTTCTGGCTTGAAAAAACAACAGAAGTTTTACCAATTGGATCCTCTAAAACACACAGTCCTGGATAGCTAGTACAGTGGCCCAACAAGATATAATAAAAATATAAAAAAATAAAAGAGGTTTGTTATTTATATATATTAACTCTATATTTTATAAGCAACTCAAGACAATTCCTCTTCACTAAGTGTGGTCCGGGCAAGCCAAATGGTTGGACATGTCACAGCCTAGAAGTGGTCAATATGTATGGGCTCACATCCCCCAAAGTGGTCAATATGTATGGGCTCCACAGTTGCTGTTATTATTCGTATTATTACTGAAATAATATTTGTTAAATTATTTTCATATAACAAATGTTTGGGTGGATGAACGGTCTGAAATTTCATGAAGGGGTGGATGAGCTAAAGAGTTTGGGAACCCGTGGACTACAGAGCCGTTTTCAACAATTGCATGCTACAACAAACACTCCTATGGGTCCACGTGCATGCTGCTTGCTCCTACAGCCTTCCCATCCCATGGTCTAAACCAGGGTGTCCAGCCTTGGCAACTTTTAAGATGTGTGGACTTCAAGTGCCAGAATTCCTCAGCCAGCTATGGGAGTCAAAGTCCACACATCTTAAAGGGGCCAAGGGAGGACACCCCTGGCCTAAATCCTCAGCAGATGTTCAGGGTGTGCTGGAGCTTCCCTGTTCCACAGGAAGTTGTATCATGACACGTCCCAGACACCTACACCAGTCACATCAGCGACTCTGCCGTGTGCGACAATTTCATAAAGTTAGGATTAGATTTAACTAGGACGCAGCCCATTCGGGAAATTTCGGGAGACCCATCCTTTCAGGGTTCACCCACGCATCTCCCGTTCTGGTGGCAACCAGCACCCCATCCCCCTGCACATGAGGAGGCCCTGCGCGTTTTCCTACCATTCCCGGAAACCGGTCTCTTCCCGCACCCGCCAGGATCCATTCCGGGCAACCGAAGAGGAGGAGCTCGGCCCCCGGCCTGAGCCCCGGCCTGAGCCCCGGGCTTCCGCGTCGCCAAGTCCTGCCTCAGCGTTGCCGGCATGTCCTCGTTCCCACGGCACTCCAGCTGGCCAGCACCGCAAACCGGGCGGCTTGGACCTCTCTCAGCCCTCAGGTTAAGCCGTGGGAACCCCGCGCCGCCCCCGAGGTCTCACCTCGTACTCGCGGATGTTGTTGGAAGTGACGAAGATGCCGATGCCGATAGGGATAAAGATGAGGCCGATGACGAAGAAAGCCGGCAGGACGGTGCCGGCGGTGAGGATGGGCTGCCAGGCCGGCAAGCGCTGCTGCTTGAACGCCGTGTTGTCGGGCTTGCGGCTCTTGGTGGAGGCTCCGCCGGACGCCCCGCCGGACCCTCCGAGGCCGCTGACACCCGGCTGCCCGTCCGCCTTGGCGTTATAGTTCATCGCCATGAGGCCTCCGCCGCCTGGAAACGGCCCGGAAAAAGCGGGAGAAGAGAGGGGGCGGCAGAAGCGGCGGCGGCGGCGGTTGCGACAAGCCGACTAGATTACTTCCCTGTGTCGAGAGAGTGACGACTACGCCTGCGCAAACACCCCAATATGAATACAAAGGAAGCGGAACGTCTTCCCGAGCTCTCCCCGCCCGCGGCCCGGCACTTCCCCGCCCTGCGCATGCGCCAGGAGATAACTTGTCCTTGGGCGAGGACCGATATCGCGACGACAATAGATTCCGGCTCCTCCTCAATCGGCGCAGGGAACCAATGGGAGCAACCTGTCAGGTAGAATTTCTTAAAGCGCGCATGCGCAGCGAAAGACGGGCAAGAAAGAATGGTGCGGTTTTGTCACATAGCGTAACCGCGGTGGAACGTTGGTGACGCCGCAAAGGAGGGCGCGCGGCCGGGTCGGGAGTCGGGGTTATCGTCGCCGCGCACCTGCTGCCGGGCAGCCGCCGGTTCTCCAGCTGGCGTTGGCCCTCGCAGACTTCGAGTTCTCCCCGTTATACCGCCTGTACGTCTAAGCCCATCAGCCTGGGCAGTTTCTGTGGAATTTTGTTTCGAAAGATCACGGCGATAAAAACACGCGCTTCGGGAATAAAATGACTCGGCCTATTCCACAAGTGCCACCCTTCAGAAACGTCGGAATACCATCCCCGTCATCCGTAGCGGGGTAGTTATTACGGGCTGCGGATTATGCGAGATGGAGCTGACTGGGATGAAACAGGGCTGATCTGAGAGCGGGCAGGGAACCAGGACAGTAGGCAGGAAAATACAAGGCCTCGAAGCCCGAACCGCAGTTTGGATGCCGACGGGGGCCTTTCCTTCCCCTGCGTTTTCGTCCTGGGGCACGCTGGGATCCGTCACTCTGTCCGCCTTAATATTGCAACATCTCTTGTTTAAAACTTTATCAGTTCTGTTGCCGTTACGATTAATCCTCAGAAGTAAAATAGGTTCTCTCCTTTTTTAGCTTTCAAGAATTCTGAAACTGGATGCTCTCACAGAACAGTTCCACTGAAGGATGCCTCCTACCATCGAATGAACCTCGGGGACCCTGTCTCATAAGTGTCAAGTTTGGGCTTTGTTGGTTTGGAGGACTAAATGAGAACAACTTCATGCAGATGCTTAACCATCTCATACTCTTGAAACTGGGAACCCCTTCTAGAGTGCAGCCTTCGAAGAGCCACATCAATCCATGTGGAGCCCCAAGCCAACAAGAAAGTGTGGACCTCTGAAGTAACAGATTGCTACTGAATATTTTGTTGTTCAATTGTGGAAAGCAGCAGGGGTCTCGAAGAGCTGGATTTTAGCAGAGGATAGCAGAGCATAAGATGAATGTGATCTGCAGCATTTAGGGATAATACTGTAGTTGTGAAGATAAATGTGATCACACTTCACAAAGTTATCTTAATTTTCATGATTTTCTAGTTAGCATAAATTTACAAAGAAAAAACCCTGCCTAAATCAAAACTTTGTCATCTATTAAAGCCTCCACAAAATCTAGAAGGAAAAAATTTCAAGACAGACAAATTAGCTATTATCCTATTATCCCATAAAGAGGTTGTAGACTATGATTAAGTTCTCTGTATTATTCCTGCTGGCTGATCTTATCCATGTTTATGGATAAATTCCTCTTGATTTCATTGAAATGTACAATCATCTGTATAGCTGGCAGGCCATTTCACATCTTATCTTGCATAAGTACCATCTTAGATATGTACAGTACTTAACTTCATTCCGATGTAGATGTATATTCAAGGAAAAAAGTCTTCCTGGTTACATCCACACTTAGAAAACCCAGATTATGTAATAAAAAAGCATAAGAAAATACTTTATACAGTACTAATTCTTGATGTATGCATGTACCTTGAAATCAGTGTTGATGCCTGGCAACTGCCTGGACAAGTCCCTGCAGTTTTCAGTCCCTGCAGTTTTCAAGGCAGGATTTTCAGAATCAGCTTGCCCTTGTCTTACTCCTACAATTGACAGATGTAATTGGCCTAAGATTATCCAGCTGTCTTTGTGCCTAAGGCAGGACTAGAAGTGTCTCCCAATTTCTAGCCAGGTACCTTAACCACTACACCAAACTGGCTATTTCTTTGTTTTTTGTAACTGCCCATCTCAAGTGATTCAAATGTCTTGCCTGATTCAAATGTCTGCTTTTAAATTATTTTGGCAGCCTGTTGTTGCTCGTCATGACTCCTTTTCCTCTTCTCAATAATTTATAAAATATTAATACTTCATGATTAAATGTCTATTTATTGAATATACATTTGCTACAAGGCTCTTAGAAAAATTTCCAATATACTTTACCACTCTTGCTGACTCAAGTTTTTATATTATTTCTGTATTTCAGCTAAAACGTAGTTTTGAGATACAGAGAAATTAGGGGACCTGTTTTAATGTCCAGATCTTTCCCAAATGCACTTGGATGAAATCAAGTACATGTATTTGGTTCATGATAAAGTCCTGTATCTTTATCATGAAAAGTAAATGGTAGTAAAAATTAATGTTGAAGCAGATGCCCTGTCCTTTTGTAATACTGAAGTACCATATGTTCTGAACAACATACATTTGCACGTATATGGACTGGAGGCTAAAGATGAATCAGGCACATCTTTGTCATGTCATCTTTTCACCTTTCTCAAAAATGGACCATGGATCAAGAGGCTCACAGAATGGCACAAAGGAATTTGGAAGGGAAAACTAGCAAAATACTTTAGATTCATATTTAAAGAGTTTCAGATGATGGTCTTCAGCATTCAGCTTATTCTGGAGCTGAAATTCCTGCTAGAGATACACAAGGCCCATGTGCAGCAAATTGAAGACTACAACATGTTTTATAAAGGCAGATGTGGTTGGCTGATAATTTGCTGCCTTAACCTATACAAATTTTGGCCTAGGTACAGCAAAGCTGAATAAATTGCAATTAATCTCTCCATCCAATTAATCAAATTGATCTCAATTAACAGAGCTTATATTTTTATCAATATGAATTGCTAAGAAAAATTTTGACAATTGCTATCTGTTCTAATTCAAGGACTACAATTGGAACACCATAGTATTGTTGCACACTTATGAAAATTTATTTGGCACGGTGTGATAAAAAGAGAACTTTTTGGCTGAATATATAACAGTACACATGTAAGCATTGCTTAACAGACATTGGTATACAATATTTAAAAACAATCCTAAAAGTCAAATATAGTTTTGAGGCTTTGGTTTGTGGGCAATTATTTTTATATTAAATCATAGCACAGTGCAAAGATCTATAGTACTATCTTATAAAGCAGTCTTCAGGGCAATTCAATCACACAGTCACATTATGGCTGGGAACCACCGTGACAAGTTTTCTTAAAAAGGTGCCTTTATTGAGGTCAAATCAATATCTTTATAAACACCTATAGAAATATACAAACTGGCACCTTGCAATTTTGACAGTGTATTCTACAAAATGAATGTGCCATGGACAAGGAAGTCAGAAGGTCTGATAAAACAAAATTCTGCTTTACAAAGTATATTATAAAAATAAATTATGTAGGAAACATCAAACAAAATCAGACAAATACTTATTGTTTAGATGCTTTGCAAAGCATGTTTTCATTTTTCTTACCATCTAGTTTTAATAGCAAATAGTTTCTTAAGAAATAAAAGTTGCACACGCACACAAAAATCAAAATCCAACAGAAACAGTAAAATACTCTTCCACAAGTTATCAGTAGCATGGAAGATCAGAATGACAGAGGTGGAACTTTCACAGTGATCCAACTCAGAGGTGTGGAGAAGGAGTGCATAAGAATAACATGGAGCTGATGTGACTTCTCATCTTGGGTTTATGCGCACCTGATGAATGACGATGCTCTCTAATGGGGAAAGAAGCATAGTAAAGCAATAGCTATTACCATGGAAAACATGAAAACTTATGAGGACCCATGCTACTTATT
The DNA here is from genome assembly GCA_032468055.1 of Acrochordus granulatus. Classification (NCBI taxonomy): domain Eukaryota; kingdom Metazoa; phylum Chordata; class Lepidosauria; order Squamata; family Acrochordidae; genus Acrochordus; species Acrochordus granulatus. Next base: position 84,469 of record JANHZU010009229.1, on the reverse strand, counting down.
CTTTTCATCCCATCATATTGCAGATGCTTCAAAGTGACATTTTAAACTACCCATTGGATATCAAGTTTGCTAGAGTAGAACCTAGAGCACTCAAGAAAAATTAGCACTGCTCTAAACCCTCCTCCTTGTGCTTTGTACAATTCATATTATGTGGCTTCACATTTCTTCTTTGGGTCTTTATCCCATGTACATGAAGGAAATTGGGAGGGGACATAGTCATTAAGACCTCTAAATATAGGCAATGCATCTAAGGTACTGGATAATAACCAAAATAATTACTATTCAAATAAATATTTGAATACATAAATACATAAAGTAAGAATGCTTTTGTTTTCAGCACTTTTAAAAAAAATCTAAAACTTAGCTTTTTTTCAAAGAATGAAACATTATCTATCTTAGCTGACCTTGAAAGCAAATGGTAATAATTTAAAATAGCGCTGTACTTCAGTTTGGGTCAAAACCATAATGTAGTGCAGAAGAGAACAATTTGGGATACGCTTAACCTCAGTTGAAGTGGAATTTATCCTAACCCTATGGAGCTTCTGAAGGAGTTTTTTTTTTAATCCCTTATAAAATGGCTGGTGGGGAGATGGAGTACTGGATTCAGTGATGAATAGGTCAGCCCTATTGACTGACCTGCAATCAGACCACCATCTGTTGTCCTAACTGCAGCTTCTGAGATGAGTAGCATATTCAAGAGGGATGGTGGCCAAGAGCAGAAAGCGAGGCCTGTTTCCTTTTTACTTACAGTCATGCTGGAGTGATCAAGGATGGGCAGGGTAAGGTAGGTCTCTTTCAAAATTGGCCCCCTAAGGAATACTGGGAGCTTTGGTAATATTGCCTGAGCAAACTGCCTGAGGGGAAAAAACAATAAGAACAAAACAGAAGGACAGGATGAGTTGTCTATATGGCAGGTCACACTAAACTGAGTCAGTGGATTGTGGTCCAGCTTGGAAGATGGTAAGTTTGCTGTTGCCTGGATGACATCCAAGTGGAGCTTTGAGAGAAGACTGTCACCCCTTTTCCCCTCCTGGTGAGTATTCCAATTTTCTCTAGGAATTTGGAGGTAGGAGGTCTACAATCTGTGGTGAAGGTGGCGCGTTAAAAAATTATCTATTCGAGCATATTAATGCAACGTTATCCTATAGAAACTAGATATGGAAGCAGGGCTCTGATGGCTTTCTCAGTGAATTATCAGGTTTGGGTTACTTCTAGGAATTTGGCCATGAAACTAATTCTTGCCCAGATCTGATTTAAAACTTCAATGTTAGTAACAGGAAAGGAAGTAACAGTATTAGCCTCTCATTGGAGGCAGAAACTCTCTTTCCTCTATGAATGGCATTTGATGAAGAAGTTAAAAAAATGTGTTCTTTAGAAGGACTATGTCGATGTATATTCTCATTAATCCAGGTCATGTCTTATAGCAAAATTGCAAAAAAAAAATTTGCATACCAAATTTAAAAAGACAAAAGGACTATATTTTTATCTTATAAAAAAACACCATGTGTTTTCATTCCGAAACATCAGCAAGGATGTTTGATTTCTTTCATTCTTTCTTTCTTTCTTTCCTAGTCTATTTTATTTATCTTATTTTTACTTAGGGGTTTATTTATCTTATTTTTACTTAGCATATATACTTCTACAATTGCTTCAGACTGAGCTGTTCGGATCCAGTAAAACAATTTGATAAAATACATTAAATTGCAGAGGTATCAAACTGACAACAAAACTACTTATCGTAGTTTCCCCAGTTTTAACATATGATTGTGAAAGCTCAATCACCAGAAAGCATGAACAAAGAACAATTTACGCCTTGAATTGCAATGCTAGAGAAAATAGTTAAGAATTGCTTAGACCACAAGAAGAGCAAATTATTCAGTCCTGTGTAAAGTAAAATAAAGTTGATCATCAGAAGCATTAATAATGAAGCTGAAGCTTAGATATTCTGGACACATAAAGACAAGAATCATTGAAGAAGACCCCAAGGCTTGGGGAAATCAAAGGCAATTGAAAAAGAGAACAGAAGACAAGATGTCTACAAGCTATCACCAATGACACAAGCATGAGCTTACAAGAATTCAAAGAACAAGTTGTTGACAGACAATTCTTGTATCTGTTGGGGGGTAAAGAATCAGAAGAATCTGAATGACAGCACAACAAGGAATTGGAAAAATTAATTCCAGTTAATTTGGCCTGTGGATTTTAATGCAAACTCAGTATAGTTAACAGTCCCTTTCTTTGACAATTTGGGAAGGAGACTGAGTCTAATTCTTTATAAATATCAACTGCAACTGACATGAAGTTCATCATTATCATGAAGGTGTATAAATGATATTGCAGTATCATTTAAGATGAGGGGTCAGTTCATAATCTTGTTATCAAATTCAATAAGTATATGTTAAATTTTCATATTTAGTTTCATATATTAAATGTTTATTTTGCAAAGATTCTCACATTTGCAAAGCAGGAGGTTTGATTATAGGGATGAGCCAATATACAATTATTATTTTATGACTGCTCTCTATTCCAGTTTAGGTATAGGTAAATCAGTTTTGGAATTTTTTAGATGTATAATTTGCAGAAGTGCTCTTATGGAAAAAGGCTGATTAAGTACTGGTTAAATCAAAGTGAACTTAGTAATCCTGAGATCAAATTTTAAAACCTATTCTAAGACATTGCCACAAGATGGCCCTACTCTAACCTCACTCAAATACAACCAATTCCCATTGCAATATACTTACTTGGAAGTACGATCCAGAGAAATTCGTGAAATTTACTGCCAGGTCACTATTCTGATTAATTAAAAAGTAAACCTTGAAATTTATACCCATATTTGCTCTTTATAACTAATGTGATTGTGGGCTTTTAGCACTTGGTTATTTGGTATCACAAATATCCTCTGAATATCCCACCCATATAAAAAACAAATTAGTTAAATTAAATCTTGGTAGCTCATGGTTACATTTCCTTCCTCAGTTTAATAATTAATTCTGCAGGAACATTGTTTACAGATTTCTCACCTGCCACTTCTGTCTTTCAACCACTTTAAAGATTCTTTCCTACACATGCCCCACTAGCATACATCATGTTTTGTCACTTCCAGAAGGTTAATATAATTAAATCCAAACACACTTCTATTTGTTCTTGCATTCTTGGTTGATACTTTCCAACCTAGAAGTTCTTATTCACAATATACATAAAATTCCTAAAGCTGAACCTTGTCCAAGTAGTAAGATAGTTTTAAGATGAAGTCAACTTTTAAAATCACAAAATATTAGGTCAAGCTTTTGTAAAACGTTCAGTAAAGATTAAAGGAATTATAGTCATTTGAGAGAGAGAGAAACCCTCTGTGAAAATAAGCCCCAAAAGATGATCTCACTGCCAGCAAATAACAGTTTTGATCATGCTCACAAATGTCAGCAGCTAATATGCAATAAAAGCAGATAAGAGCCTCCTAAAGCCACTGTTACTATAGCAGCTGGTGCCATTAGCCAGTTAATACCTTGAGGGAGGTTAGCAAATGTGGTAGCCTTACACCGTTATCAAAATGACCTCAAACCCAAGTTAATTTTGAGAAAAATTCTAAATTACCAAACAACACATTTAGTCCCCATCAAATTATACCTTGGGAAGCCGCATGTTATTTTAGTGCTACCAAAGCATTATATGAAGAACAATAGTTGAAGAAATGATTGAGGGCAAGTGTGTCCAACCTTGGCAACTTTAAGATGTGTGGACTGCTGAGGAATAATGGGAGCTGAAGTCTAATGCTCCTGATCTAGGGTCTCATAACCACAGAACATTAAGGATTACTGGACAATAGCAATGGATGGCACGCAGAACCTATGTTTCTAGCAAGCTTTTGGTTTGCTCCAATGATTCTTGAACTTATGGGCCAATACATATAACTCTAAGGTCAGGGGAAAGATGATATGCCATATGCAATATGTTTTGTATTCAGGGAAGAATTCTGGGATAGCAGGCCCAAGCACCTCATTGCTACCAGTCTGCCCACACTGATAAATTTTATTCTAAATTCAGTCATGCAGTTCTCTCTTTCAGAGCTAAAGCATTGTTTTATTTTATCTGCCAAGCATTATAAAAAACTGTGGAAGAATCACTCTACCAATTAATGGTTGCTGGTGAGCTGCAAAAGCAAGTAAAATAGGTTCAATCTTTTTTTCAGCATCAGATGTCCCACGTATCAAAAAGGCCTGATCAGGTATTCCATCACTATCTCTTGTTTCCATCAAAAAAATTCCCCCTTTGTTTAACATGGTTAGCAAAAATAATAATCTATAAATTCATCAGATGCAATGGACCAAGCTGCTGTCTCAACATGTATTAAAAGCATATGTTTCCTTGGCTCATATAAATGAGTAGCTGCCATTAATTTCTGTGGTCAAGGCACAGTTTTATAAAAGCAAATTTAATTCATGTTTTGCTGAGGCTCTAGGTGGCCTGGGCCTTAGCAAAGATCTCAGGAGGTGCAATAGAAATGAATAAAAATGAATATATTATTTCATCACATTGTTTTCATTTCTTTTCTAAGCCACATTCATTTTAGATTCTGTCATTAGGAATGTGGCACATGGCATAGGTACAACCAACATAGTTGATTATATAGTTTACATCTATTCTGTTGTATTAAAGATAGATAGATTTTATTAACTTACGGCTTCATCTCCTGTTTTCTCCACAACAGTTGGGACTTATGTGTGAGGGGGGACTAGAATCTAGCTGCTGGGTTTCTAGCCCAGCACCTTAGCCACTACCCCAGACTGACTCAATATTATGTGAAAGTCTCAACTGACCAAAGCCATGATGCACATCTGAAATCAGTATCAATGGACCTATCTGGTGATAATCATGACACATGGAAGTTTATAACAGGAGTAAATTAACAAATAAAATGTAAGGAATTACAATGGACATATTATATATCTGTGAAGCCGAAAGAAGAGGGTAATATATCTAAATGAAGACAGCTGGATAAAAATATAAGAAATGCTTATGGTGATAGAAGAGTGTTGGTTGGAGACAAGAACTTGCATATATATTTATGTGTGCATATGATGCTATGCTGTTAACTGAGAACTCAAATGATTTGCAAGAAATATTTGTTAGGTTACAAAATGAAAAAGTACTATGGATTTGCAGGTTAATGAAATATTAAAGTGTTTGTACTTGACAGAGAAAACGGAGTGAATTATTACAAGTAATGCATAAATATACAAATTCAGAGTAAGTAAATGACTTTGTGTACCGTGGTAGAATGTTTCATAAATTGGGGAAATGGAGACAGATGTTTTAAGATGTGTAAATACTGGCTGAAAAGTAATAAGTCGTATGTAGAAGAATAAATGTTTGTTGAAAGTAGCAAAATTATTTTACCTAAGTTGTTACATGGAAGTGAAGGGTTTGCACGTAAGGATCAGTTTAAAAATAAGTTGAATGCAGTGGGTATAAGGTATTTAATAAGCATGTGGGGTGCTGAATGAACGACTTTAACACAAAAGAGGGTGAGCAGTATGGAAGCGTTATGCTGAGGCGTTTTGGTCACCCACAGAAAATGAAAAAAGGACTGAATGGCAAAACAAATATGTGAAGAAAAGTAAATGGGTTAAGAGGAAAAGAGAAGCTAAACACATTGTGGTTGGAATGGATAAGATCCTCAGAAAGAAACAGATGTGAAGTTTAAGCAAGCAACGGATGCAATGGAATCAAAGCAAGGTACATGTTGGTTATTGGCATTAACTAAATGTAATTATGTCTCTTTCTTTTTTCCTCCTCTTTTGCATTTTTAGTTCCTTTTGCTTACTATTCACATTCTGTTTTTTCACTTTGTATAATGTTCCTTACCCCAAAAGGAAACACTGCGATGTGCATGTGCACGTATCATTTTACGCTACTATTCCCGACTACAAGAAGCTGGGGTCTGGGAAACAGGACAAGGAAAGAATTTGGTGTATGCCGCTTATCTCTACGAGAAAATCAATAACAACTATGTTGCTGTTTTAAATCACAGGTTGTGAATCTAAAAGACTGACATGAAGGATTCAGATGCCTTTGCTGATAAAGTTGTGCAGAAAATAAATAAGACATTTATGGAAGAGCCCCACATTCAGAGAAGGGGAGGCTTTCTGCAAGAAGGAGAACAGCCTCCAAGCCCCTCAGAAATTCTGTAATGCTCACAGAAATGCAAAAGTTGTAAAGTTCAAATTAGGGTTGGTTTATTTATTTATTATATTTCTATGCTGCCGAAATCCGGAGACTCTCGGTGGCTAACAAAAACAACCATTAAAACAGTTTAACGGTTGTCAGAAGAAGACAGTGTTGCTGAAACAGAGTGGCACAGCACAGGGCACAAAATGCCCCGCGTGTGGCTAGGCATTTTGGGCATTTGAAGTTCAACGAATCAGGCACTAAGCTGGGGGACACTGAAATATCAAACTCCACTGAAATGGCAACATCTCATCTTACTTTAAAAAAACTGCACTCTCATCGTGATCTATGATATCCGAAGATCTCAGTATAATTTGAGGAAAGAAGGTTCAGTCTATGAAGAACTGCTTGCTTAAGCTTTTGCTACTCTTAGCTAGTATGTTATTCATCTGGAATTTGAAATATTTGAAAACATTTCAGTACATAAACCTTCTAATGATGAAGAAAATGTAGTTATCTTCTTCCATAACTTCCTTCCAAGTTGTGGTTTTTAACTATAGAAGACTTATTGCTTATGGCACCGTTTCATTTATGAGTCATTTGTTTATTCATATTTTACTTATAACCACTGATGGCTGGCTACTTTTTTTTATAGATTGTTCTTTCTAACAACTTTATCTCTTCCCTTCAGAAGTTCCCACTGTAGCCTCCTACTGAACAAATCCATTTGTTCCGTTTTAGACAATGCAACCATTTCATTTTTAAATTATGAAAACTGGTTGCATGAAGATTCATTTTATTACCCTTCCCTGTAGTCCAGAATCTTAAGGAATCTCTTGCTGAATTTTAACAGATCCTCCAGTTTGGAAGGGAGGGACGAAAGGAAGGAATTTTGCATCAAACTCTTTTCCACCAAATCTAGATGTTTTTGTTCCATTAGTTTCCTTTTAAGAAAGCTTCCTTCATAATTGAAGTCAGCATGTTTTACAGAGACCTCTATTTTTAAAGCAAGCTTTCAAAAACAAGAACAAAGCATTTCAAAAATCCAATACAGACAGAAAAAACACAATCAGGAAGACAATGTCCAATCTATCTCTGCCCTAGATACAGGCCTTGATTCTGATTAAAAATGCCCTGTATTTAACAAGGTCTCTGCATCAGTTTGTTTCAGAATCTTGTCAAAAGTGAGAACTGGAAAACATTATGGTAAACTGTTGTTTTAGTACCTAATTGATTCGTAATTGATTGAGAATTTTAATTGATTTTAATGATGCCTCAGTTCAGTCTCACTTGACAAGGAGGACAATGCTACAAGATTAAAAGTCTGGTTCTTCAACCATCTATTAATTTTCTAATATTAGTATATTATTATTTAATATATTTAATTATATAATATTT